>CABHPQ010143401.1:0-27030 GCA_902168405.1 Peromyscus aztecus | reverse complement strand
TCCTTCCTTCCTTCCTTCCTTCCTTCCTTCCTTCCTTCCTTCCTTCCCTCTTTCCTTTCCTCCTCTCCCCCATCCTCCCACTTCTTCTTCTGAGATAGCCACCTTAGCAACTGTGTGAAGTTGTGCTGGATTTAAACTGTACCCACACACCCTGCCCAGGCTCACGAGCTCTAACAACCAGAGCCCCCAGCTTCTGGTGCTGCGTTGGAAGGTTGAGGACGTGGAGCCTTGCCAGGGGAAGTGGGTCACTGGGTGGGCTTTGGGGTTTTTACAGCCTGGCCCCACTTCCTGTCTGCTCTCTGTTTCCTGATTGCAGAAGCAATCTGACCAACTGCCTCACCTCACCCTGCCTTTCCCACACGACAGCTTGTGTCCCCTAAAACTGTGAGCTAAAACAAACTCTTCTTCCCTTAACCTGTTTCCCATCAGGTCTGGTCACAGCAGCAAGAGAAGGAACTAATACACAAGCGTATCTCACTTCAGAGTTTTCTAAGCCTTTCGTGGAAACACTCATTTTAAAATTATTCTTGTGCATTTATTCTGATTCAGATTCCTAAATTCTTTAACTGGTTTTTAACAGCCATTTGCTGTCTGCACTGAATGCTTATTGACATGGACCTACACAGGTACACCTAAGACTTCGAGTCTCAGAAGAGCTGGTGCGACACAGTCGAGAAGTCTGTACCTGCCATTCTGCTGCTGGAATATTGTCACCGTCCTCTTCCTCCGTCCCCCACCCCACCAAGCTTCGGCCCCTCATGGATCCCAAGACGCTTCACCCAGACACTCAGTGTCCTCTAAGCTCAACTTCATCTTGCATATAATTTCTTTATGTCTTGATGATGACAGGCCAGAGCAATGTCAGGAGGAGCTCTGACGTCCCCAGTGGGGCTGGTGTGGTAGGCACGCAAGCCTTCCCACCACGATTTTCACTAAGTGCTAATTCTTTGGCTAAAGGGCTTTTCATACCTTTATAGTCCAGAAAAGTCTTGGATGGTTTTCACACAGCATTGAAGGCTAATTTCAGAGATATTTGGAGAGGTTGGTTGGGGTTTTCGGGTGGACAAGGCATGCATTATGATTTTCCCCATGAAAATGATGGAGTATTGCTTGCCTTCTGAAATGTGCCCTACAGGAACAAGCCAAGATCCAGCCATGAGGAGCACTTTCACATGTGAGTGTGTGGATGAACAGCAGCAGGGAAGGCCGGTGGGAACTGTGTGTGATGAAGTCCACCTGGCAAAGGCCCAGGGCCTTTTGATATATTTCATTGATTTTCTTTACCCCCCCCCCTTCTGCTCATTAACGCCAGAGTGTACTTTACTTTCTCAGAAACAGGCGCAGAGCTTTCTTAGCGAGAAGTGAGGAAGGCTCAGTGAGTGAATGGATGGGCACTGGACAGGTGATGGATGAGCCGCTCCCTGCAGCCGTAGCGTGCTCACAGTGCAGGCACAGGGAGGCCGCAGGGCTCCAGGCTGACTGGGCAACCTCTGCGCTTGCCTTTTAGTACGTCAGGGAGCAGTGAGAGGTGGGGGGGGCAGTCCCACAGCAGGGTGGCTTCCCTCCCTGTAGGCCTCCATTCACTCGGTTAGCATAGGACAACATAAAAATCTTCCCCCGTGGGCACGGGGAGCTGTCTCGGTCTGGAAAGTGCTGGTTGTACAAGCGGAAGGATCTGTGTTCAAATCACTGGCACCCGTGTAAAGGCCCGGTCGAGTGATGAGTGTTTATAATCCCAGCACCAGAGAGCCAGAGAACCAGATATCGACCTCTGGTCTCCACATGCACATGCACACAAGTGCAAGTGTGTTTGCACACACACGAACATGTGCAAACATGCCTAGATCTTCACTTGTGAGGATGAGGCTCCAACATCCAAAGTTCAAATTGTGCCTGACAAAGGATCCAACCTGCTTGGAGTGGCTGTGCTGCTGAGGCATCATGGAGGGGATGGGAAGCACTGAGGAAGAGAGAAAAGTATGTTTGTGAATGCGTGCATGAGTGTGTGTGTGTGTGTGTGTGTGTGTGTGTGTATGTATATGACAGGAAAGTAGAAGGGAGACTATGCCAGGGGAGAAAGCTCTCTAAAGAAAGGGAGAACCGAAGAAGGGGGTGAGGATGGGAAGAGAGACCAACTTTCAGGCTGGGGATGTAGCTTAGTGGTAGAATGCTCGCCTGGCATGAGTAAGGCCCTTGGCTCTGTCCTCAGCTGTCACAAAAGGAGGAGGGAGCAGACAACATGACCAGAGGATGACAGGACTGACTATGACATGTGAAAGAAGAGGGGAAGTATTGGGAGGGGAGAGGAGCAGAAGATGGGCTGAGAGGGAGGGGAGGCTAGCTGGAAGGGTAAATGGAAGCAAGGCACAAAAGTGACATCCAGGCACGAAAATGTTGTAACGAAACTCAACTCAAGTACTCACTGTTAAAAAGTAGGACATAGTGCAAGCTTGTGATCTCAGCCCTGGAGAGATAGAGGCAGGAGAGCAGAAGTTCAAGGTCATTCTCGGGTACATAGCAAGGTCAAGACTGACCTGGACTACAGGAGACCCTATCTCAAAAAAAAAAAAAAACCGAAAATGGTATTGACTAAAGAAGAATGTTCTAGAAAGGATTCAGAGCAGGGGAGAGGACTCCAGGGAACAGCAGGGGAACTGACGGAGACGTCACAGGCCACGTGCTTTTCTTCGTGTTTGGTGTCTCTGCCTTTCCTGGTTTCCTGTCTTCCTTTCTCTCAGTGCCTTGAAGCAGCATCAGACACGCCTCCATTTCCAGCACCTGGAAGGAAAGGGCAAGGCTATCAGAGAGAGGCGGTGGTGTTATTTCGAGACAAAATCCAACCCGAATTGCGGGGCCATCCTCTAGCTGTGCCAGTGTGTCCCCTGAAGAGCTCAGCTCCTTCTGCACAAGGGGATCTTAGAAGCAACCCCGTGACGGGCACCTTTGGTGCAAAACACGGAGTGGCAAGAAGTGCAGGAGTGTTGGGAGTGGCTGACTCAAGGCCAGAGCTTGCCAGACATCAGGACAAGGATGAGGAACAGGGGGTGTCTTTAGACTTCACAGCACTCTGGAAACAACAGGTCACTGAGACAAATAGGGAAGCTGGAGGTGAAGCTAGTCGGAGGCCTCCTGGACGAGGCAGGAGAGCTCAGCCTGCAGCTGGCATGAAGGAAAGCTGGGAATGGAGGGCACCGTGTCTCAGGGTGCACTGAGAGCATCATGCCCCTCAGAGTCTAAATGGACAAAGCATCCTTTAGGTCCCCATGAGGCCAGCAGGGGACTTACTGGGGACAGTGTCAGAGGACAACCGGAGTACTTGCAGTCCCATACAAAGGAGAAGGAGCTGCCAGCAGCAGAGGAAGCAAATGCCTGTTAAACCTCCCCTGTGGTGTTTCTAGAATCTTCCTTCATTTTAGGAAAGCTCCAGAATCCTTCTGCAGAGGGAGCTCCTTGGCTGTGTAGCCACTGAAGCCCATGGGAGAGTCCTCCAGGAGCACTCCCAGTGGCAATCTGTGTCTGCTTTTACCTGAGCCTTGAAGTCTGGAAGAGTGGGTTGTGGCTCCTTCCAGGGATCCAGGCAGCACTGGGATTGTCCCCGGGGGAGGCACCTCAGGGCCATGGCCTCCTCAGGAGTGCAGAAGGGTGGCTCTGGCTGAGGCTGACTAAGCTGGAGGAAACTCTGCTTGGGGACTCTGACAGGCTGCCTTGGGAGGCTGTGTTAATTGCAACAGTAAAGGAAATGGTAATTGGGCTAATTAATAGTATGAATAATTAAGCTGCCTTCAAAGGCTCTTCTCCAGCGGTTTTGCTATAGTCTTTGAATGAGCGGCTTGATGAGGCATCTGAGTAGGTCTACCCTTCTCTTTGCTTTGACCCCAGCCAGTGACCTAAGCTTTCCTCACCTGCCTTGGTCACCTGTTAGCTGTGGCCCCCCGTTACTGTGTCATCGTGGAGATGAAATTGGGGAGCACGCTGCGACGGTTAGTATAGACTGTCTACTTGACAGGGTGTAGAATAACAAAAGAGACAAGCCCCTGGGCCTGCCTGTGGGAACTGTCTATATTAGGTTAACTGAAGTGAGAAGACCCACCTTAATTGTGGGTGAGACCATCCCAAGGGATGGGTCTCAGACTGGTTAAAAAGGGGAAAGCTAGCTAAGCACCAGCATCCAACTCTCCACTTTCCAACTGGGGATACAATACAACCAACAAGCTCCTGCAGCCACCCCGTCTCCTCCAGAATGGGCTGGACCTTCAAACTGTGATTCAAAACAAACCCTTCCTTGAGCTGCCTTTTCTGGCATTGTATCACAACAACAAAAGTAACAAGTGCACACACAAAGCATGGTGTCTAGAATGCAGTAAGTGTTAGGTGGGAACTGCCCCTTGTTGCCTCCAAGGCCTCTCTCTGAGCCCTCCCGACTCAGCTCCAATCTTACTCCATTCCTACCCCTGCCCCGAGCAACCCCTATTTTCTGTTCCTTCATGCTCTGCCCCTAGAAGCTCCTTCCTGTCAGCTACACTGGCAGGACAAGGTGGTGTTGGCCCAAGGGGACCCTGAAGGAGACCTTCCCTTGACTCTTGCCTGCCACGTTGCTGGAGGTGGATTGCTATACCCATAACAAAAGGGCGCAGGTCCTTTCAGGGGACTGTCTTCTCTCAGCCATCTGCCCTGGGTCTTGTGACTTCCCTTACCCATAGCCCTTTATACCTAGGGGATGCCAATGATCCTGCTGCCCCTAAGATACCCACCATTCATGTTTCATGTTGATGCCTTGACCGTCCAGTAGTGTAATTGTTTTAATGAAAGGTCCCCTATCCAGGCCTCTACCTTGACACCTAGCGTGAATGTATCATGTGCTCCTGCCCAAATCTTACAGTGAGTGCTCAGAGTTAACCATCATCACAGACCCTGACAATTGGCCAGGAGAAAGCTGAGCAGACAGTCAAGAGAGAGAGAGAACGTACCAATGAAACTGGCAAGGTGGGGACCAGCAGTGAAGACACTTCCGTTTACACAAGACCCAACCTTTAGCACAGACTTTCATTTTTCCTCTTGGTCCAATGTCCAGCTGATACCTTGTGCATCTTACAGCTTTTAATGTCTGTTGCCAACCAACATCTGGGAACGGGGCACTTCAGGGTGGTTCTCATTTCAAGAAGCTTGCAAGGACCTGAGGAGAAACACCCCAAGTGTAGCATGAATCTTAGAGAGACTTATTAATAAAATCAAACCCAGGGCCAGTTATTGGGGTGAAATGCTGGATGGTCAGAGAGACAGAACAAGCCACAGCCACCTCACCTCACCAGTTCCTCAGCTGGTCCTGTTTCCTCAGACTGGAAGCTTCTGTGTCCTCATCCCAATGGCTCTCAGCTGAATGCTGCTCGAAAGCCTGAAGCTTAACCAGCTAAAAGCTTAACCAGCCAAATGCTTCTAGTTTCTGGTCCTCACACCTTATATACCTTTCTGCTTTCTACCACCACTCCCTAGGATTAAAGGCTTGCTTTCTGGGATTAAAGGCATGAGTCACCATGCTTGGCTATATCCTTGAACACATGGATTTCTGCCTCTGGAATGCTAGGATTAAAGGCGTGTGCTACCACTGCCTATCCTTTATGTTTAATATTGTGGCTGTTCTGTCTCTGACCCCAGATAAGTTTATTAGCATGCACAATATTTCGGGAAACACAATACCACACCCAAGTTTATAGTAACCGGGAGCCAGCTGTTCTGATGTTCCTCACCTCCCATGGTCTAATCATATTTTGGCAATATTTTGCAGGCCCCTTGATGGGGGAGATGCAGTAGGTTTGCATTTGGTTTAAAAGGAAGAACAGCTGTCTCCAAATGGCAGCTGGACTGGAGAAGCTAAAAGTGGCTCTGTTATGGGGGTTGGCGTGGGGACGTCTCTCGGTCAGTAGTCTCTCAGCGGAGAGAACTTAGTAGGAAAGACAGGCTGTGGGGTTTTGTCTGCTCACTGTCCTGTGTTTGTGACTGCTGTAAAGCAAAGCTAAGCAAAGCAGATACTCCAAAGAGAAACTGGAATGGGCTTCCCTACGGGGCCAAGCACCCCCGTGGGTTCTGCATTAACGGGTTTGAAAGAAATTTTATGACTATTTATGAGGCAGGCGACATATTCATGGGCTAAGGTAAGCCATTTTGCTCCCAAATCGTGGCAGACCAGATCTTCCCATGACCCTCTAGAAAAGCCACAAGAGTAAGAAGTCAAAACCACAAGGTGAATGATGTGTATCATAAAGCCAGAGTCTTTAAGAGTACACACCCACCCACACCCTTAGTTAGCACACAGGTGGGAACTGGGTGAGTGTCCTAATTTCTAATGGGTGATCTCATGGCAACAACCTCACCATGGCCACAAAGGGGCATTCCGATCACGAGGAAACACAGCTGCCAATACACCAGCATCCTCGGCTACCTCATCTCCAACTCCTAGCTTAACCAGCATCTGCCCCCTTACAGGACATCCCCTGTTGACTGGACAGGAGGGCCAAGGAAGAAACCAGCCTGTCCTTCAGGCCCTACTGTGGGTAGCCATGCAGCACCTTCCTGAAGAGTTCTCTCTGGAAAGTTTACAGAGAAACCTGGATGTGCTCCTCCTGAGTGCTGCTCTCTTGCACACACCCCTTCCCCCGGAACCCGGTTCCACCCTAAGCTGCCCATCTCCTCAGAGGCCTCCCCTGAGGCTCCTTTCTTCCTCTTGGTTCTTGGTGCCCCAGATTCCTCCCTCCTAGACCTCTCCCACCCTACCACGTGGCTTCCTCCCTCCACCTCTCACTTCTCTTTCTGTCCTTCTTGCATGTGCCTGCTGGTGTGAGTCATCGGGATCGGTTTTGTTCAGGCCATTCTCCGATCTCAAACTGTCCAAAGCTCTCACTGCTTACAACACAGAATTCTAAACCTTTTGTTCCGTGTTCAAGGTCTCACGTTCTTTTCCAGCCCCACCTTCCTCCTTGGCATACTCACCATGCCATGAGCGTTTTCCCCTCTGGATCCAGGGCACTGCCATTCCTATTTGGAATGATCTCTTCCACCATTTGGTATCTTCAGATTCTAGGCTGAAGTCCTCCTCCTTTTGATCAGACTAATGGTGAGGATGTCTTCTTTTGGCCTTTGGCAGCACACAGCTCAGACATTGGACCTTTTAAGACCACATTCAGGGAAATGGAGTGATGGATCAGCAGTAAAGAGCACTGGCTGGTCTTGCAGATGACTTGGGTTCAGTTCCCAGCACCTGTATGACTTCAGTTCCAGGTGGTCCAACACCCTCTTCCGGCACTCTCGAGCACCTTATGCACATGGCATCTTTTTCTACAGATGCCCTCAGGGTAGCAAATACCTTCCATCTTGCATATCAGTTCTTATCCATTAATTCAGCACAAGGGTGCCTGAGCTCAGCGAGAAAGAACCCTTTGATCGATTAGCCATGCCTGCCATGAGCTCAGGCTGGGGAGTTGTGGCATAAGTACTTCCTTGTTCCTAATTATGGAGCCTCTCATACAACCCCTCAGTCCACTCCCTGAGAGTAGAGCCTTGCTCATGTCTGCTTTGGAGGCTGGGAGAAAACACAGCTAGGAAACAAGTGGGGCTGACTAATTGGACCCTAACCAGATGAGGAGGATCTGGGCTTAAGCCCAAGACCTAAGGAGAATGCACACCTGTTTGCGCCACACTTTACCATCCTGGCTGTTCGCACCCCTCCAGGGTAGAGACTGCTGTGCCTTCCACATGGCTGGGCAAAGAGGACAGCCGTTCCCGAGATTTGCACCTCTCTGCACTTTTTCCATCCCGTGTCACCCTTGATGGATGATTTATACGCTTGACGGCCTCAGCAAATGCACTTCCTTCTCCAACATGGGGAAAAGCTTTGAGGATGCAAATGTGAGCAGAAGGCGTTGTTAGAAGGATAATCTTGCGTGTACTCATCATTTCACGGGGAAAAACAGTCCTGTTCCAGTAACGTGTGGTTTTCAATAAATTGGCATAATAGCAAGGTTGAAAACAGTTGTCCTGGCCCTTGACTACATCAATTATGCAAGGATTATAGAATCAACAATTCCTCTGGCTGCTCTGGAGGAAGATTCTAGATTCAATGTCAAGGAAAGTGAGCAGGGACCATGTAATAGTCAGGCGTGGTTACACTTGTAACCCAGTCATGAGGAGCCAGACACAGGCTTGCTAGCCAGTCCAGGCTACTTGGTGAGTTCTAGGCCAGTGAGACCCTGCTTCAAAAGAACAGAGTAGATGTGCCACCTGAGAAACAACAGCTAAGGCATGTTCTTAGGCCTCCACATGCCTGCACACACATGTGTACCTGAGTGCCAGACACACACACACATACACACACACACACACACACACACACACACACACGCATGCACGCACGCACGCACGCACGCACGCACGCACACACACACACACAACAAACAAACATGGTCACCACAGATAAGAAATGGAAGCAAAAGTGTCTAAAGGATTAAAGTGGATCACAGGCTGTATGATGCCCGTCTGTAAGACTCCTGTCTTACAGAAGCCACTCACAGGCCTGCCTGAGCTCTTGGCCCACAGATGGACTCAGTTTGGGGTGCCTAGTCCAAAGTCATGTTCTCTGGGCATCTTCCTGCATGGCTCCTTTATCCCTCCCCTCCCCTTCCCTGGGTGCTGTGATTCCAGTGACCTCCCTCTGCTGCTAACTTCACTGGAGAGACCCCCCTCCCCATCCCTCTCATCACACAGGTGCAGACCATGTGTTAGGACAGAGACAGGCGGCTGCCATGGCTGCTGGCACAGAAGATGCCCTTCATAGTGGATGATGACTGACCAGATGAATAAGGGAATGGCCGGACTAGGAACACAGAGGTGGGACATCTCCCCTGTCCCCGCAGCTGGCTTCTCCTTAAATCTTCCCACAGCCTTGGGAAGACGCTGCCAGCAGAGAAGCACATGGCCAGGCTAGCCTACAGTCACATACCTGGGTCCAAATCCTAGCTGGTATCTCATCCACCACATTGAGTTCAGACTTACCACTCCATGCCTCAGTTTCCTCTTCTGAAAAGCAGGCGGAATGATGCCACTTTCCTTTTAAGGTAGTGAGGTTTAAAGAAACCCCTCTGGCAGGATGCTCAGACCTATAGCTGACACCTGAGTGGGGCACACACAGTTTTAATTAACTATTAATAATTCAGACTTTAGCTTAAGAAGGCTCTCTTGATACTCAAGTTCTTATGGACATAACTTACTCTCTTCCTCACTCGGTAATCCTCTGCCATGGTCTTAATACTTTTTAACCAGAATTGTCTTTGGTGACTAGGGACATCGAGATCTGTGTCTACTGAGACTGTCCTCCCTATGAGGACATTGACTTGAAGATATTGTCACTACTGCTTCTTGGCCCCCAGAGACGCAGTCGGTGCTGAGTGAACGGCCAGATGGATGACTGAGCACAGAGACAGGGCTGTCCCTCTCTAGTTATGTCACCCGCTTGCCACTGACAGAGGGGTACCTATCCCACCCCCACCCTGCTCCTAGTCTGCCCTGTTAGGTATTGGCTAGGGGGCTAGGTATAGTACTAACTACACGATCTGTCTGTCTGTGAGTCTGTCTGTCTACCTAAGCAAGGCCTCAACCAATAGACCATTGGTTCTCAACCTTCCTAATACTGACCCTTTAATACAGTTCCTCATGATGTATAATCATAAAATTACTTCATAACTAATCTTGCTATAGCTATGAATCGTAATGTAAATATCTGACATGCAGGATATCTGACACATGACCCCAAAGGGGGTCATGATCCCAGGCTGAGAAACACTGGCCGAGACTGTCCTCAGACACACTATGTAGCCAAAGATGACCTTGAACTCCTAATCCTCCTACCTCCACCTCCCAAGCATTAGGATCAAAGGTGTATGCCATCCCTGGCTCCTGTAGTATTGATTGAACCCAGGGCTTCATGCATGTTAGACAAACGCTCCACCAACTGGGCCACATTCCCAGCCTCCAAAACTAGCCTTTTTAGGTTTAAAAATAACCTCCAAGAGAAAATAGAGTAGGAAGAGGTGAGTACCGAGAGAGAAGGGGATTTGGGACACAGGCTTGGAATACACAGAAGAGGAGGTCGCCATGGAAACACTGCTTGGCGCCAGGACAAGGCGACCAGCTGTTTCTTCAAAGTGAAGCTCTGCTCAGCAGTTTGAAACACACACCTCTTTCATTGGGACCCTGTGGACTCACCCCTGAGCAGCCACGCTGATCTCCCTTACCTGTTCTAGGGTCTACCTCAATCTGGGGTACCACATACGGTGCAAGTACCATTCACATCAGTGGCACCCTGGGAGGCTTCTTAGACATGCAGGTTCCCCAGACTCCACCTGAGCCCGGGACCTGGGAATCTGAATTGTAAATCCCTCTGTGTGAGTGATGTCTGCCAGCTAGCTCCTCCAACAGTCCTGCCCCCCTGACTGCAGGCTATGCAGGGGGCAGTAGAGAGTAGAGTAAAACTCTGAAGTGTTAGTCTAGGTTGGAAGGAGCCCCCACTGCTCTCTACTCAACCATGATTTTGAACAAGGAACTAGTGTCTATCAGTAGGATGGCACTGATCTCACAGAACTTCCTTTACGGAGATTTAGAGGGCGCGGGGATTTGCATGGGGCAATGCAGGGCACAGGCAGGCAGAACCATGGTGTGGAAAAAGGCTGTAAGCCTGAGTTTAGAGAAACCAAGGTCCTCTTCAGACTGGAATAGTCTGCTTTCACAATGTTTAGCCACCGAACTGGGGAGAAGGAGGGCTATTTGTTACAGAGCTTGTCCGTAGTCTTCCCTGACCAAATTAAGTTCCCAGGAGAGCAAGGCCTTACTGACTACAAATTTAGCCTGTAGAAGGTAGCCTTCCCCTGGGGAGATGGTGATTATGTGCATGCACATTTGTGTGCATGTATATGTGTGTGTGTGTATGTGTATACTTGTGTATGTGTGAATGTAGAGGCCAGAGATCAACCTTGGGTGTCTTTCTTCGTACTTTTTGAGTCAGAGTCTGGAGCTCACTGATTCAGCTAAACTCTCTGGCCAGTGAACCCAGGGAATCTGTGTGTCTCCATCCCCTGAACGCCAGGGTCACAGATGTGTGCTATTATACCATGCTATTGATGTGGGCACTGGGAATCTGAACTCAGGTTCTCATGCTTGCTCACTAAGCCCTTTACTGACGGATCCATCTCTCCAGTCCCCTGAAATGTTACTTTAAAAAAGATGTCCCAGCACAAAACCCCAAATTAATAACCAGCAGGGTTGCTGAGCACCTCGTCTGTCACATCACAGACCGCTAACTCCGTAATTAACTTCTGCTTTCCCAACATAAACCTCACCTGGGAGGGCATCTGTCTCTTCTCCTGAAACCCTCACGCTCAGGTGAGGCCTGGCCTGAGGTGAGGCTCCATCAATATTTGCTCATTACATGCAGGTCCAGGTCCAGGTCCTCCCGCCCTGCCCCCAAGCCATCTGTCATCCTGCAACAGCTGATATAGACAGAGCCTGAGACTTCCAGACCGCACTTCCTTAGGAAGCCAGAGCCAGGAAGTCAGGGCTGAGTCGGGGAGGAGGGAGGCAAGGCTGGCACACAGCAGAGCAGTCTTCACTTAGCACCCAGGGTGACAGCTTGGGCTGCAGGGGTCACCTTCAACCCCAACGCTCCAAAGACAGTGTAGGGGAAAACAGGAGGAACAGAAAGAACAGAAATTCACAACAGGCTTCCGTCCAGGGCTCAGGATCCCCCAACAGATACGGGCTTTTCACATTTTTTTTTTTTCCCAAAAGAAAAAAAAAATTGTAGATGTCATTTGTGGAGGAATCTTTCTATAGCCTTGGCTGGCCTCCAACTGTGATCCTCCTGCCTCTGCCTCCTGAGTGCTAGAGTTACAGGTGTGAACACCTATGCCAGCTTCAATTTATGTGTGTGTGTATGAATGTATATGTGTGTTTGTATATATGTGTGTATGTGTGTATGTATGTATATGTATGTGTTTGTATGTGTGTGAATGTATATATGTATTGGGTTGTTTGGGTTTTTTGTTTGTTTGTTTTTGCTTTTGTTTTTTGTTTGTTTTTCAAGACAGGGTTTCTCTGTGTAGCGTTGGCTGTCCTGGAACTCACTCTGTAGACCAGGCTGGCCTCTAACTCACAGAGATCTGCCTGCCTCTGCCTCCCGAGTGCTGGGATTAAAGGTGTGTGCCACTACTATACTGAGTTTTTTGAAAGAGAGTTTCACTTCATAGCCCTGGCTGTCCTGGAACTCATTGTGTAGACCAGGCTGGCCTCAACTCGAGGCGCCTCCTCCTGCCTCTGCCTCCCAGCTGCTGTGATTACAGGCACACAGGGTACCATCGTGCCTGACCACCACACCAGGCTCACTTTGCTTTATTGTGCTAAAAACACATGGCATGAAATCTGCCACGTGTGGTGTGCGTATGTAAGTCTATGGCATCAGATACCCTCATAATGCTGGACAGCATCCCAGCATTTTAGTACCACTTTACTTCTGTAAAGCTGGCACTCTGTCTCCTTTCAACAGTACCTCCATCCCCTCTGCCTGTGCCCAGCTACCACCCTTCTGCACTACCCCATGGCATTCTGACTACCCAGAGCCTCTCAGATTTGTCTATAGCTAGTGTCAGTTATAGTGGTGTTCTCTAGGTTTGTGCAGATAGTAACACATCAGAATTCCTTCTCTTTTAAGGCTGAGTAGTATTTCAATGCACATGCTACAGTTTTCTTTCTTTTTCTCTCTCTCCTTCTCTCTGTTCCTCAGGCAGGAACCTGGAGGCAGGATCTTGAGCAGAGGATATGGAGGAATGCTGATTACTGGCTGACTCCCCATGGCTTGTTCAACTTATATTCTTATATAGCTCAGAACTACCTGCTCAGGGATGGCACCACCCACAGTGGTCTGGCCGCCCCCACTCCATCCTAAATGAAAAAATTCCTAGCACACTTGCCTACAGCCCAGTCTTATGAAGGCAATTTCTCAACTGAGGTTCCCTCTACCTAGATGGTCCAGTTTATGTCAAGTGGACAGAAACTACTCAGCATACCTTGCTTAGGTGGTCAATTGTGAGTCCTCTTTGGAGACCATAAAAGTCCTTTCCCTGCTTTCAGATGGAGTGGTTTGGGCTTTTGACATTGACTTTCCCCATAGAGTGTCAGCTCTCTGCATACCCTAGTTGCTTTTGAGTGGACGATTCAGTCCTGTGGCAGGAGGCTTCCAGGTACTGGGGTATAGTCCCCTACCTCCCAGCATGAGCCTGGTACCTGCAGAACCGGCCGTGGTCAGGTAGTAAGAGACTAACAACCTGGGATTCAGGTGAGGCTGGGAGACTCCAAGGGGCTCCTCTGTGGGTTCTGTCCTGAACGTGTCTTTCCTATCTGGTTCCCCATGGACAGACAGACATACATGCCTATCTGCTGAACAGTAGCCCCTCTGAACACCGTTCCAGACTTATTGGCACCCACTTTCTCAAGTCCCTGTCCTGGGCTTCAGGGACAGGGAGGCCAGAAGTCTTGGTCCTGAGTGTCACCTCTCCACCTTCACCTGTTGCAGGTGTGCCTGCAGGGCCTGCTCCTCCACATCTCCTTCCTCCCAGACATTCTTCTTCCCTACACAGACCCCTCTCCCAGGTTCCCTCCACTTGCCCTCAACCTCTTTTCTATGACTTGGGTACTAAGGTTTCAGCTATTTGACAAGATGAGATTTTTTTTTTTACATTTTATTTGTTTGTGTTTAGGGGACATGTAGGGGACACATGTGCCATGGTGCATGTGTGGAGGTCAGAAGAAAGCCCACGAGAGTCAACTCTCTCCTTCCAGCATGTGGGTTCTGAGGACTGGACTCAGGTGTCAGACTTGACAGCAAACAGCTTTACCCAGTGAGCCATCTCAATGGTCCTGAGATGCAGAACAAGGTGGTTGGTTGGCGCTTTTGTGTCCTGGACACTTGAGTTACTGACAGCAGCTCTTCTTCCAGCTTGGACCACTAATCATTCTTGCAAAAGACCAGCTTGCTCTCAGGATAAATATCAGTACCAAGTGTGGAAACATGGAGATTCTCGGGGGACAGAGTCCTGCCCAAGGTTGAGCAGACGGCTGGGTTGATGACCTCTGAGGGTCTTATCTGCATGGCTGGGCATCCGTTTGTCAAGCTCTGGGTTGCAAGGCAGAAATTCCCAATTCAAAGCAGCTCCAAGAGTAGGAAGAGCATCACTTGTGAGCTTGCTGAGGTGGCCACAGGGTGGGTGGCCTTGGTGGCCAAGTTATAGTAACATCAGAGACACAAGTTCTGTGGCCTTGCACACTCAGTACATGGTGTAGCCTTTGTCCTAACTCTGACTCACCTTGCAGTCACAAGACAGGGTCATGTGCTTTCTGCCTAGTGGGGATGCATTCTGTCTGGTGGAGAACACGCCTACCATAGCATCTGGGCTGGCTTCCCTAGGACAGGTGGCCTCCATCCCCAGAACAGGAAAAGTCACCAAGATAATTCCATGGGTAGGAGTATCAGAGCAAGCAATCACACCCCAAGGCTGAGGATGGCCCTAGACAACCAGGTAATATGTGTGGAGATGTGGATGGAGGGGAGTCAGGATGGGCACCAGTCTTTTTGCTCCAGGGTAGGCAGGAAAGAAGACCCTGGCTCTGTGAAAGGCCCCATGGAGGACCTCATTCATTCCTGGAGCTGGCAATGAGTCCCCCACCAAAACCACAAGCTCAGCCAGCCATGAATCAAACCCAAGAACTGAATTCAGACCTTCTATAAAACAATTGAGCTGGAATGAAATCCAATTAAACATGGACACACTCCCCAGGCCACCCAAATACCCTCACTTTTGGTCCCAGTATGTGGCAGACAGGGTGGCTCTGAGTCAAGGATGGCTGAGCAGTCTCTGGGAGCTCTTTGGGGCTGAGGAGCAAGGTAGAACATCTGAGGCTGGATCAGGGTGGTGCAATGGCCATTTTATCAAAAGCAGTGGCCAAATGACAGCTGATGCCAACAGGTAAATGGTATTGAAATCTGGTCTAAGTCGCGAGTGCAGTGGTTCTCAAGCTGTGGGTCGCAACCCCTTTGGGGGGCTGTCAAATGACCCGTTCACAGGGGTTGCCTAAGGTTATCAGAAAACACGGATATTTACATTACAATCCATCACAGTAACAACATTAAAGTTATGAAGTGGAAACAAAAATAACTTCATGGTTGGGGTCACCACAACATGAGGGATTGTATTAGAAGGCGGCAGCGTTAGGAAAGTTGAGAACCGCTGATTTAGTGGCTCCGTGTGGCGCTGAATGTTTCCGAGGCTCAGTTTCCTCACGGTGAAATAGTAAAACAAATGGAACCCACACTTAGGTGAGATGAAGAGGTGGCTCCCTACTACTAGGTGTCAGGGACATGGTCCTTCTGCCTTCTCCCTCCTTCGAGGTCAAGGTCAAACCCGGCTCCAGCTCTCTCATTGCCTGTGGATCACATGCTGCTGCCCTGCCCTTGACCTGCAGTCTGCTGCAGTGATGATTCCTCCCCAGTCAGATGGGCTCATTCTTTACTTCTGCTGCTTGGGAATCTCCCCAAAGGACAGGGTCACCTACCTCTTTACAACTTGAAGCACAGCTCAGATGTGTCATTTCAGGCGACAGAGAGGCAAAATGGCCTGCCCAAAGTGGCCCAGCTCTGATTCTAGAATCAGGAGTGAGGCAAGGTCCAGTTGCTACACGCATGGGTCTGACACCCTAGGGCAGGGGACAGATCACAGTCAGGCCACCAACAGCTAAAATGTAACAGGGGAGAGGCCAGAGCCAAAGACCAGATGCGGGGGTGTAGTTTAGATGGGCGATGGGTGGGTCGGAGATGGCCTATTGGTCCTTAGAAGAGGGATGGACAGATTTGGACAGTGTGAGAGCCCAGTGGGTGAGGCGAGGCAGGCTCTTACAGGTCACCACAGGGAGTCTAGGTTTTGTAAGTGTGATGGGGACCAACCACTAGCACATCTCAGCCAGTGGAAGGGAATGAAGAGATGGAGGAGAGAGAGAGAGCGAGAGCATAAAGGAGAGTGTATGAAAGAAGCATGATGGCACCCAGGGACGGATGGGTGAAGGATGGGGGGGAGGGTGAATGATGGAGTATGACACCCTCCCCACCCCACCCCCCACACTTGTACTCTCAAATGTGGTTGGAAGTGACATTTTCTCTTTCCAAGCTATGCTCTCTGGGGAAGAATGGAAGCAGACCTCCCACCCTGCCTCCTACAAGAAGTCAGGCCCCCCACTTCTCCTTCTTGGGGTTGAGATGGTCCCTACCACGCCCTTCTGCTCACACCAACTGATCAGTTCTATTCACATTTGTAGTTCAACGTTAAAAAGTCAACGGAGCCTGTCCAGCCTCGACCTCTTCTTAAGTTCCCAGACATCTATGGTCCCCGGCCAGCTGTGACAGCCCCAGAAGTCATCAACTACGCAGACTACACTCTGGGGACCACAGAGGAGTCCGCTGCACCTGCCAGCCCCCAGGCCCAGAGTGACAGTCGTCTCAAGAGGCAGGTCACAGAGGAACTGTTCATCCTTCCTCAGAATGGTAGGGTTCCCTGCCCCTGGAGGGTAGCACAGGGGATAGGGAGGGGCTTGCCAGTGCCTTCTGATATGGTGTGTGACTTGCCAAGGCTGCCCAGAGCCCTGGTGTGGTGTGGTAGGTGGGCCCTGTTGTTTGGCACCCAGCTTTTCTGTGAGAACTGAGGAGTCTCCTTCAGCTCTTACTGTGTGATTACATAAGGGATCTAAAAAACCAAGGTTAGAAGCATGCTTCTCTGTCCTTTTACATGCCTACTGTGTGGCATTGGACATGCTAAGTTCCTCTGGGACATCATCCTCGTCGATGAAGTGGGATCATATTATCCCTATGAAGGCCACTGTCACATGTATATAAATAATGACTCATGAAATGCTGGAAGCAGGACTTGGCACAAAGCATCAAAACACATGGCTATTGATACTGTGCCTATTCCCCTTTCTGTGAGCATCAGCCTTTAGAAGGCAGCACCCATAGGTGGCCAGCATGGTGCATCCAGGGGGATCGCAGGGGAGCTGAGACACAGGCCTTAATCCACAGGAATAGAGAAGATTCCAAGGGAGACGATCCTAAGACTAAGAAGGCGGCCAGTTCTGTGGTCCGGGTTTGCTGCATGTGGCAATGCAGGAAGCGGCAGCTTTGGCAATGACCTGGGTTCATGTGGATTCCTGTGGGCCAGCGGGCGGTGGCCTACCGCAGGGGCCAGCGGTGTACATTAGCCTGGATTTTGGGAACCACTTCAATCTGCCCTGCAAATGGGCGATCCTCTTGGCTGTCAGTATCCAGGCTCTCCCGCCCACATTTTAAGTAGATTCACAACTGAAGCCTTGAGAGTGGAAAGGCAGGCAAGACTGATGTGGATGAGTACTCGTGGGGGTGGTTCCCACAGTCGGAGTCTCTCTCAGGAGCCCCCGCTTGCTCGATGCTTGGATGGAACCAGGGTGGAGCTCTTCACCCAGGGAAGCAGCGCCTGGCTGCAAAGAATTCAGTACGCACAGACTCCTTCTTCCTTTTCCTTCCCATCCCATAAGGCAGCAGCCTGGTTCTGATCCAGAGACAGCAAGCAGCATTGGTTGCTTCAGCCAACATCCCCATAATGCACTGAGTATGTTTGACTCCCCCAGCCCCGCTGCTCCCCTCACCATAGTACTCAGCACCCCGTGTCTGAGGAAGAGTCCATCCCTGCCACTCACACGGCACCGTCCCTTGGTCACTCAGGAAAGACGGCTGCAGAGTGAGCTTGCAGATGCTGCCCCTGAACAGAAGATGTTCAGGGATAGGAGATGTCAGAGGAGTGGGGTTTGGGTCTGGGTTCTCAGGCTGAGGCTGCCTGCGCACTGAGAACTCTAGGTACCACTAAGTCCCTTCTCACCCAGTCTGCTGCGGTGTCCTCAGGATGGCTTTGGGAGCCAAGTGCATCCTGCACACACGGGCATCTTGGTCAATCTGTTCCCTAGAGGATGGTTTGTGGCAGGAATCTAATAAGGAGCCCTTGGGGACATTAACGGCCCTCTGGAGTCCTGCCCTCTGATTCATGCCGAGGATCCGTGGTTCCGTTCTGGTTGTGTACAGTGTCATCCGCGGCGGCCACTGTGGCCTCTTAATTCTCCTTTTAGACTTGACCAGTGAGACTCTTTCATCCATTAGGCTCCAGCTCAAGGGCGGAGCCAGCAATACTGACAGTTTTATTGGCAGTTTCAGGACCTTCTTGATTAATGATAAGGTCCTACTTCACTCAGCAAATGTTGTGAGCACATAAGGTAAAGTCAAAGCCACCATCCTTGCCAGTGGCATCTACTCTGCAGCTGTTCTTTGCTGCTGTCTCCACCTGTTTATTCCTGTGAGAGTTGCCCACAATTCCATTCTCCACCAGAACCACCAAACAGGCTGTGACAGCTCTCCTTGTGGAAAGCCCACTACAGACCAAACACAGAGCTGAGAGCATCCCCTAAAGGACACCCAGCTACTCCATGACAGTGTAACTATGGCACCAAAGCCCACAGATTGACCATTGGACTCCAACGATCCCTTGAGGTGCAACGCCTACAGCCTCGTCTGGGGACAGTTTTGGGCTTAGGTCCATGACTTAGATGGCAGAGATGACATGATATGATCAGGGAAGCGGAACCCCAACATGATGACTGTGGTCACTCTGTCTATCTCCCAGGTGTGGTGGAGGATGTCTGTGTCATGGAGACCTGGAACCCAGAGAAGGCTGCTAGCTGGAACCAAGCACCCAAACTCCACTTTCGCCTGGACTACGATCAGAAGAAGGCCGAGTTATTTGTGACTAGCCTGGAAGGTACTGCTTTGTGTGACTGGCAGGGACTCGTGTTTGCCCTGCCTGTGGGATGGGAGGGTCTGCAGCTGGAGAGAGCAAGGATTAGCACTCGGACAAACAGTTCCTCATGCACAATGCTCGGATACAGAGATTCTTCTGCCTCCCTCCTATAGCCATGCAAATTGGGGGTTTCTGGCTGGCGGACGTCTTTCCTCTGCACAGTGACCCAAGGACACGTCCCTTCCACCTGTAGTTCTATAAGCTCCCCAGGCCTCCTGCTAGCTGCTTCTAGCTGATAAGACGGGAGCTAGGGGAGAGCACAGCCATCCTGTAACAGCCTTAATGGACACAGCAGGAGCCACTTCTGCTCACATCCCATTGGTTGGAACCTCCTCATTTGGCCACACTCCCTTGCAGGGGATCCTAGGAGAGTGGCCTGGAAGGCTGCCTAAGAGGATGGGGAGGCAAGTGATTAATGAACAGCTAGCAGCCATGGCCGGCAATGCCTGTGACATTGAACAGGGGTTTGTGAAGGCAAAGACAGTCTTTCAAAGGTCAGGAACATTTCTGAGAACTTTCCTAAGAATCGGTAGTTTGTCCTGGGAACTGCTACACAGACAGTGTACCTTACCGCCAACAAAACTAAAACTTTGGAAAGAAACAAGGGCTCGTGATGGAGTCAGCTGTGCGGGTGTGCCTGTTCCTGACTTCTTTTGTTTCTGTGTTAGCCAACTTTCTAGCACTGTGGTAAAATACCTGAGGCGGGGAGCACTGAGGAGGAGGCAAGATTTGTTCTGGCTCACAGTTTCAGAGGTGCCGTTCAGTCCATCGTTGGCCTTGTTGCCTTTGGGTCTGTGGTGAGCAGAGCATCACAGTAGAGAGCACACACTGAGCAAAGCCACTCACCTTACAGTGACAAGGAAGCGTGGGGTGGGCAGAGTCCCAATATCCTCTTCATGGATGTGCCCAGTGACTGATTCTCTTCCACTGCCTCCCACCTCCTTAGCCAAGCTTCAGCCACGGCCTCTGCAGTACATTTTAAGATCCAAACCCACATTGGTTACTTGTCTCCTTGCTGTGGGAAAACACCCTGACAAGGATAATTTAAAGAGAAAGGGTTCATTTCAGCTCACAGTTCGAGGATCTATGTCCATCGTGTATCGTGGTGGAGAAGCCATGGCAGCTGGGGCTTGAGGCAGTCAGTCACATCGTGTCTACAGACAGGAAGCAGAGAGTGAGGAACTCTGGGGCTCAGTGTTTTCTTCAGCCTAGGATCTCAGCCCTGGGGTGCCTCCTACAATTAGGGTGGGTCTTCCGGATCTAAAAGCTCCCTCTCGGACATGCCCAGAGGTTTGTTGCCAAGTTGACAAAGCTAACTATCACATACTGCATATCAGTCTTGTGTTGAACTTGGTCCCGGGGATGGAAATCAGGACTTCAAACATACTAAGTGTTCTACCTCTCAGCTTTCCCTCAGCCCCTGGTTTTCTTTCGTGGGTGAGAATTTTCCCTTTTTACAGTTGTTTACGATGTTTAAACACTTCCATGTGCTTTAGTACATCTGGCCCTCAGGGAAGTACCATTTTACAGATTAGGAAACTGAGTTCTAGCCTCTCCTCTGAGGGGTCCAAGTTACTCTGATAGCTAGTGACCCAGCCAGGTATAAACAGCCCCTTGAAGCTCAGCAGGAAGCTGTTGTCTGTTGGGATGCTGGGTCCTCAGGCCTCATTTGTGGAGACAGAGCTCATTCAGCATCTCTCTATGACATGTTAGCTTCCACACCGAAGGGACGGTCACCAGAGTGTCTTGGAGAAGACCTGCAGGACACATCCACGCCGTGACACCATAGAAACACTGGTCAGCAGGGGAGGAGCTCAGTGGTACAGAGTGGGCACACTGTGGGAGACCCAGATTCCTTTCTGGTGAGGTTAAAGACCAAAGCCAATCGGACTAGCCAGATGCCTGCTAAGGGACTCGCACAAGTGCTATAGTTGAATTCCCAACTGTCCCCAAAGGTGCACGTGGCTGACACTTGCTCCCCCACCCCCCAGCCTCTTTCTCTCACCCTCAATTCATGACATGAATTGTTCTGCTCGGTCATGTGATTCCTCCATGACATACTGCCTCACAAAGTAATGTAGCCACTGCTCTCATGGGCTAGAGGTTCTGAACCATGAGTCCAAGTAAACATTTTCACTTTATAAGTTGATTCTCTCGGGTATTTGTTATAGTGTCAGAAAGCTGACTAACACAATCCACAGTGTGACGCATTCCAAACATCAAGGTCAAGAATCGGAAGCTATATTCATGAGGTGGCAGCAGCAGCCTGATGATTCAGATCACAAGTGACTGTGTGGTAAATATTTAAAATACAGAAACAAATGAGTCACAGCGTCGGTAGCTATCCTAACAAAAGCTCTTCAGGGCCTTCGCACCAATGGGGGCAGACATCTCTGAATCTTGGGGTCAGAAGGGTCCTAGAAAGTGCCTCCTCTTGTCCCTATTCTCCAATGAAAACTCATCCCCACCCCCCATGATGTCTTATTTTGAAAAGTTTCCCTACAAGACAGTTGCACAGAGATGGAACGTAGTGGTCACCCCAGGGTCCTGCAGATATCCAAGGTCATCTGTGTTCTGTAGTCTTGTCTGATGTCCCAGGTCTGTCTTGTTTTGTCCTTGCTTGCAGCTGTCACCAGTGACCACGAAGGAGGCTGTGACTGTTACATCCAAGGCAGCGTGGCTGTCAAGACCGGTTCTGTGGAGGCACAGACGGCTCTGAAGAAACGGCAGCTGCACACCACCTGGGAGGAGGGCCTAGCCCTGCCCCTGGGTGAGGATGAGCTCCCCACAGCCACCCTGATGCTCACCCTGCGGACCTGTGACCGCTTCTCCCGCCATAGTGTGATTGGGGAACTCCGCCTGGGCCTGGATGGAGCATCTGTGCCCCTGGGGGCGGCGCAGTGGGGTGAGCTGAAGACCACAGCAAAGGTAGGGGTTTTCAGACCCCAGAGCAAGAGCGGGCTCGTCAAGGGCGGGAGCAGAATACTAAGATGGTGAAACAAGGCTCAGAGACATTCTCAGCTCACAAAACGCTGCTTGCTCTCCTGATCAGGGGCTGCAGCAGATTTGTGGTCCAGAACTTGGGCTCCTGGCACCCATTCCAAGGGGTGCTTCTTACTGTCCAAAGACACTGCTGCCAACAGGAGTGGTATCATGATGAGGGTGGCAACAGCTTCCATGCTATGGCAGAGTTGCCCTCACCTAAATCCAGTCATGGTTCTTATGCTCCTCTCAAGCTTTGCCCTGCAGAGGTGAGCTGAGGAAGGCAGCAACGAGCCCCTCTGCTTTCAGAGCATGCAAACTTGGAGTAAACGGATACAGCTAGCTGCAGGCAGCCAGTCTGAGACATGTATTACAGCCTGAGGTGGCTGAGCCTATACATGCTCTTATGGAGAGTTCTGGAAGGCCTGGTAGGCAGGGGTTCTGGCACTGACTCTAAATGAGCTATCTTGGCTCTGTGAAGACCAGGGCCTGGTTGAGTGGTCTGCACAGATACTGTTCTGTGATGGTCTCTGCTGAGGATGCTGCTGAGATGCTGGGCTCCTTGGGAAGCAAGCTATGCTCCCCACAGGCCATGACAGCATGGGGTCAAGGCAGGACAAGGATGGTGTGTAAGTCCTCAGTATCCATTCAAGAGCCTGTCTGCCACTGAAGAGCCTCCAGGGAACTTGTGATAATGACCTGTCAATTAGCTGGTCTACAGCACTAAGATGTGTCCAACCTTTTGACACTGGGACATGAAGTTGACATTTACAGAGATAACTATCAAGAGCCACACGATCAAGTTTTATTTAAAAAATCAGAAAATAATCTTAGACTGTTTTAAGTGAGTTTGTGGTTTTTCATTGGGTGGCATTCCCAGCAGCCTGTGGGCCACAGGCTGGACTAGTCTGGATCAGCTTGCAAGGCACACAGAGTTGCCAGCCTTTCCCATCACCCTTTCTGGATAAAGCAAGTTGCCCACCTGCCCTTTGAGACACCATTTCTGTGCTCCCCATCTCAGTGGCTCAGCTCAGGGAGTCATCTTCCTTCTAGTAGTTACTCCCCAACCCAGGCAGGGGAGGGTAGCACTGTGACCACCCTGTCTGCACACAGGGGCAACTGAGGCTGACCTGATTAGGAATCCACCAGCACCAGCAGACCAGACAGGGCAGATAGCTCAGCCTCAATGGCATGTCCTTCTGACTCGTTCTGGATGCTTTTCTCAACAGCCATGCACCTGCCAGAGGAGGTGACAGGCGTGGGTCTTCCTATGCAAGCCTGGACTGTAGTGGGAGGGGGCAGAGAGCACCCCACTCCTCATTTGCTTCCCTTTGGGTCATCATTTCTTCTGGGCCCTGTTTATCTGTTGTTTTTTCCTCCTCAGCTTGGAAAACTGATAGGAAAAACCACAGCCACCCTTTGAGACCGGTTGTCTCAAAGCCTCCTTTCTAATTAGTATGTGATTTGGGATGCATGTGGGGTCACAGACAGGGCCCCTGATGGGAAAGAAGACATGTGGGCTTATTAAACTGATAAGTTGGCTTTTTCTGGAGCTTGGGGGGTTCCCCTAGCAGGCATGAGTGTTTGGGTATGACCCCAGAAGGACTGAAACACACCTCACTGAGACAGAAATCCTGGGAATCTTGCCTGCTTCTGTCCATCCCCCAGAAGACAACAATCACTCATTCACAAGCACATCACCTAACCCCTACTGAGTCCCAGGCAGCATGCCACAGCTGCAGCGGAGTCCTGGCCTCAGGCTCATCCATCTTAATGTCATCAGTCTGGCTGCGGCTGTCGCCAACCCCACAGATACGAGGCACATCTCTTTCCCTCTGAGCAGTGTTGGGGGAGACATCAAGCTTCAGGCCAGCTCAGGAAGCCCCACCCAGATGGAGAGTGAAGGCTGATTTGAAGCTGGTGAAGGACTCTACAGTTATTGCAACCCAGCTGTTTCTTCTTTTCCGGGCTCGAATGGGTTAACAGAGGTGGCAGCAGTGCCCCAGTTCCAACCGGAAGACATTTAGCCAAAAGTGGCATGTGCGTCACTAGGGACAACAGAGTACCCAACTCCGAGGGCAGCTTGGAGTGATTCATTGAGCATCTAGAGAGAAAAGGAGGTGGGCAGAGACAGGGGGAAGGAGAAGCAAGGGGTTGCTTTTCGTCTGTGGTGCTCTGAGCATCTGAACCCAGCCAGGTGTTCCAGCAGTTGTTTTGCATGACAACATCCACAAGCCTGGTCCTGGTTTTCACTCACACACACACATGAGAAGCCTTGCAAAGATGCAGGCCTGCTCTGTGAAGAGCAGAAGGCTCAGGCCTGGGCATCTGTAACTACAGCCTAGGCCAGCTGTGGAGCTCTGTCCCCAGACCTGAGTGCCTTTATTGTAAAACGAGAGCTCTAGGTGAGACTGTCCACCTAGGAAGCCAGGGCAGTGGCCTGGGACTTGGGCTCCCTTAGAGCAAACTTCATAGATTTGCTATGTCGTCACCACTGACCCAGGTGGTAACAAGCCCCACATGGCTTTCCTGCAGAGAATGGGAATTTCAGTGCCCTTCTCAAGGTCATTGCCAAGATTAAGAGAGATGTCTGAAATTTTTCTGGCAAACATTTATTTTGTGTCCAGTGGGTGCCTGGTGCCAGGGATGTGCAATGGTCCTGCAGTCTAGGGGGGCAGGCAGCACACTTGTGGGGGGCACAGTGCTCTTGTTGAATAGACCTGCACTCATGTCATCCCAAGATTCCCCGAGACTCCCAGCTCAGTTTGTCACGTGACTAGCCGCCTATATCCAATTAAACTTCTACTGGAATCTCAAGCCCATGGGCTGTCTCTGGGCACCTCAACAGACCAGGCTGGACCACCAGCTGCCTCAAGGATCCAATTAGCAAAGATGCAAAGTGGGCAGAGGAGGAAGCTTGTTTCCCGCACTACGTCAGGAGGGTAGCAAGTCTAGTAACCTCCTAGAACACTGTCTGCCTTCCCGCCTGACAGTAGCTCCAAAACGATACAGGAACAGCAGCCGTGGGGACGAAGGTGTGGGTGCCATTATCGTGCTTCTCTGCAGGGGCATTGCTCCTGCTTTGTGGGGTCCAGTTCCCAACATGAGGTAATGACCTGCAGGTTCCCCAATTCTTAGAACTAGAAACAACCCCAAAAAGGAGAGAAGATTAGAGGAACAAAACGGAGTCAATTATGATGGATAACTGACTCCTCCCTCAAGAGCAAAGGACAATTCCAAAAGAGTCCCCGGGGAGGAATGAGCCACTGGGGTCATGGTGGAGACATTTGTCCTGGATGACAGGCATGCTCTGAGGCAGAGGGTGTGCTCAGAACACACAGCAAGCTTCCACTAACTGCAGCTGGGCCCTGTGCCAGTGTGACTGAAGGAGGTAAAAGGCTCCGTGACCACTCACCAGTGACCTCAGGGTTGTGGTGGGAAAGGGGCTCCCTGAGTCCCCTCACTGTGCACCAAGAAAGGACAAAAGCTGGCTGATAAGGCTGTGCCACAGGGCAAGGAAAGGTTCCTTCAAAGGTCTTGGTGACATTTCATACTCCTGCAGGAGGTTGATGGGGGACATTGTAAATCAGCATATGGGGTGGACAGAGACGGAGGGCCTGGGAGCCCCGAGACCAGGATTCGTGCCTCCCTGGACTACATCACTGCTCCTAGATCCTTGCCCAGTCGTCCTTGCTGCTCCAGCCTTGTGCTGATGTCGCTGGTTCCTGTTGGTGAATCCAGTCCTTGTAAGCATTCCGACAGCCACTTCATTGGTAATGTCACCTGCAAAGCTGGAGTTACCTTTTCAAACAAAGAAACAGACTTGGGGCTGGGGAAATGACTCAGCAATTCAGAGCTCCTACCACTCCGAAAGAGAATCCAAGTTCCAGTACTCACATTGGGTAACCCCAGCTTCAAGGGAGCTGATGACCTGTACTCCCACATGCACATACCCACACAGAGACACACATATAAAACATATGCTTAAAAATAAGTGAAATCAAGAGGGGGGGAGAAATAATTCCCTATTTTTCCAGGAGCCTGATGGGTCCATACTGTGACTCAAAAACTGGATTTCCTAGGACCCTAGAGTTCTACCAAAGCACCTCCAGAGTGTAGATAAAGGGTAGAGAAGGAGAGGAGCCCCCTGCTTTCTGCCCTCAATGTAGCCTGAGTGGAGGTTATTTTCTGTTTGTAAGTTGGATGTAAAGAGATAACATGTGCCAGGGTGTGGTGGCTCATGCCTAATCCCAGAAGTCTAGAGGGAGAGGCAGGTGAGTTTAAGGCCAGCTTGGTGTACATAGTGAGTTCTGAGCCAGCCAGGGCTATGTAGTGAGACTTTGCCTTAAAAAAAAAAAAAAAGAAAAGAAAAAAGAAACAAACAACACAGAAAGATGACATATGGTAGACCAAGACTCCTGATGACACACAGCCCCCTTCCTCTGGACCCCGCTGCCTTGTGCAGTGGTAGATAAACTTACCTTTAGTGAATGGACCCTGGAATATCTGTGGGGTACGAGGGCAGTGTGACTCTAGTCTCGGCTTCAGTTGATGGGTCAGAAGCCAAGTGTAATCCCTTACTCTCCTGTTTTCAGGAACCATCTGCAGGGACCGGGGAGGTCCTTCTGTCCATCAGCTACCTCCCGGCTGCCAATCGCCTCCTGGTGGTGCTGATTAAAGCCAAGAACCTCCACTCCAACCAATCCAAGGAGCTTCTGGGCAAGGGTAAGTGAGGCTGCAAGGAGACAGGCAGGGTGCCCCAGCTCTGGGATGCATGCCGAAGGCAGTGGCATAAAATGGAGATGAGTGAACAGGGAGGTGATAGGAATCCAGCTGTGGAGTCAACCTCAACATCTGTTGCCCAGGATACACTAGTCAGTTCTGACAGACACACTCATGCCTTTAAGTTCTCTCACATCTCTGCTAGTGTTCCCACGTGCTCCCACTCTGTTCCAAGCCTTGGCCAAATACCACCCCCAACACACACACACCTGCTGGGCATGGGTGACAGCCAAATGCACCCCGCCATACACACCTGCTGAGCATGGATGACAGCAGATGATGTGTGGCTACGAGGGTAAAGTCTAGA
>CABHPQ010143398.1:0-43471 GCA_902168405.1 Peromyscus aztecus | reverse complement strand
GGCACAAGTTTGTTCTCTGGTGCTTCCACTAGCCACATGGTTAACATGGGCTCAGGATTCCCCTGCTTGTGACTGACCATCATCAATGCACAATGAGATTGACCTACCTGAGTCTCGCTATTCTGAATGAACTATGCTCACTCATGATGTTATAAGCCAGATTTGGCTATACCAACAGTCAAACAAATGAACAGGAGTACAAATAAGGCATGTAAGGGGAAATGAAGAAACCATGTATGGGTCAAAAGACAGGACAGGTTCTGGCTTTCCAAACTATGGGTCATAATGTTCCTTAGTGGTTTTAAAAAATTAATTGAATGTTTCCTGGCCAGAACATTTTTCATAGATAGAAAACAATACAACACACTTAACCTGAATAAATACCACTCATTAAAGTGTTTCTTTTTTATTTTTATTATTGTATAGGTGCTGGTTCTCTCAAGCATCTAAATGAACATATCCCAAGTACACCAAGTGCTTTGCATTTCTGCCTCACTGTTTTCCTTGGGAAATGTTATTTTCACTTCTCAGTGTGACCCTGCCCTCTACATGGAAGCCTTTGTAAATTCCTAAAAGAAAAGGTTCCTTCATCCATGTTCCATCTGCCTGTTTTCCATACGGGAAAGTTCAGACTGTGTCATAACTTGAGGTCTGACTCATATCTGTAGAAAACTGAAAGGTATCTAAGACCACCACCATATTTCTCATGTAATTTCGCATTACAGTTAAGGACCGGGATACAGGTACACTGCTGAAGGTCAACAAAAAGCCTGCATTCCTCACGAAGGTGATCGGAAAAGACTTTACAATGTCTTTATAAACATCAGATAAGGAGTCTAGCAGATGTAGGTCAGTTAAGGAATGCCTAGGAAGCATGTCTCAAGTCCCATCACATCCTTAGTTCCACAAACAATAATGAGAAGATACTATGGAATCTAGAACATATGTGTCCTAGAAGAGAAAAGCTAGTCATTCAGAATTCAGATTTTGTAAGTATAAAGCAGTAGTCTCCGAGTCATCAGAGGATAGAAACTAAACCTATAGAAATCAAAATTAAATAAGGATTTAGGTAAACATCACACTTAATTCAAAAATTCAAAGAAAAGCAGAAAACAAGAAACAGTGAAGGCCAGGCAGAGGGATGCTGCGATCTTTCCTCCAACGTGGAAGGGGGCAGGACTGTGGTCATGATTGGGATACAAAGCCAGGAAGAAATGTGACACTGGACATTCTGGACATAGGGACTATTGGAGATAGTTGTGGACCTACAAGGAGTTTCAGAAGATAAAAGCAAAGCAGCAGGCAGCACCTGAATTAAAATAAAAGTTAAGTGCAGATGAAGTTTCCCACACAGCCCTGAAGCCAGAAGAACAATGAATAACAACTCTGTATTAGCTTTCCCTTCATTTTCTTGGCATAGTATGACGACACACAGTAGAAAGCGGGGGGGGGGGGGGGGGGAGAACAGGGCCTGCTCAAGACCCTTTCAGTGCCAGGGCATCACTCACCGAAGATGCTGGTTTGGGTGGTGCTGACTGTATACTGCACATGGAGGCCAGAGGCACAGCCTCGGCCACAGGAGTTGGGGATGTGTCCTTAGATTTCTGAGAAAAGAAGCAAGTATTCTGAATAATTTTAGAATTACCTGACTAATAAAACTGAACAATAGTGGCTCAATTAGACACTACAAGATGTAAGTTGTAAGCACGAGTCTTTTGAATGCTTATCGAGCGATATGCATACCAAAGCATGTTAAAAACTTTTCAATTACTGTAATTGCAACTTGCAGACTCAGTTTCACATTTGTGAAAGGAGAACATTGATAAGTACACACCATATCTCCAGGATTGATCTGAGAGCAAATTTTAAGTTATAAATCTGCATGAATGTAAGGAATGATACTGAATAGGAGTCGCAGAGTGGTCCCTGGACTTGTAACCTCAGCAGCACTGGATATCTTGTGAGAAATATATATTCTTAGGCTCTCACCACAATGCAGTGAGGAATTCTAAGGGCAGGGTCCCAGTAATTTCCAAATGCTTTTAATCCAGACACTTTAGCAAAGCTTTCCTACATGCAAAGCACCTGGGAGAAAGAGTGGTGCTAAAGCATGCTCTCATCATCGTTGAGAAACTATACTGTTTACAATGACAGATGTTAGGGTTAAAGAAGCACCAGTATAGCTCAGAACCTTTTTAAATAATTGCTTTAACAGGGATACACACACACACACACACACACACACACACACACACAAAACACAACAAAAACCCATAAACAAACAAACAATAAAGCAACTAAGAAGCCCTGCCATGAGAATTTCTTTTAATAAAGGGTGTGTTGAACGAGGAACGGAAAGTACCAATAATAATAGGTTGCTTTTGCAGAGCCTTCCCATTGAGTAATGCAGTAATGCAGTAAACCTGGTGGAAAGGAATCCACGACTAACATATACTAGTGGCATGTACAGATCTGTTCACAGGGAGCGGCAACTTCAAGGTTGGAGTAGGGAAATGCTGTAACTAGAAACATCCTTCAAAAAGGGTGACTTAGGGGCTGGAGAGATGGCTCAGGGGTTAAGAGCTCTGATTGTTCTTCCAGAGGACCAGGGTTCAATTCCCAGCACCTACATGGCAGCTTACAACTGTCTGTAACTCCAGTGCAGGCAAAACACCAATGCACATGAAATATAATAAATAAATTAAAAAAAAAAAAGGGTGACTCTGGTGGACATAAAAGCGGGAAGGGCTGAGAGGCATGGCAATTTCATTTAACCAGCTCCATGACAGCAATCAAAAGGGAAGCTTGGATATAAGCACTTCCCTGAAAGAATGACTGCAGGTTTTAAACTTCAAGAATATTAGGGGTAGGCTGGCAACAGAAAATACGTCTAGAAAAAGGCAAGAAGAAAACACCATGTACAAAGGTGACACGTAGACCTTCATGGGCTCCTGTATGCAATAATAATCTGGGCTTCACACATTTTCAGATTTAAAATGAACATTAAAACCCCTTAAGACATTATTAGAACATACTTCTATTTTCTCAGCTGGTATAGATGGTTTGTCTTGACATGTAGATCGGCCAAAATCTTCTGAAAGTTGCCCAATCAGCTCTGCTTCACTCAGGCGCTGTAACAAGAAATGCTGCATTATGAAGCCGCTCTGCTCTGTAAAATCATAGGACAGTATTTTTTTTTTTTTGAGGTTAATATGGTTTAGCTACATTGTATTATCTAAAAACAAAAGCTAGCTTGATAAGGCATATTCTTCATTTATTGATGTGAGGGGAAAAAAATGGCACACACGTATAGATTATTTGCCACCTTAGTGCTGTGAAAGTGCTAAAGGTTTATTTATTCACCTGATAGGTCAGCTCTAGGAACTACCGTGGCGAGGTCCAGACTTTTAGTCTGGCTAATCTCACTTTGTGATGATTTTATTTACAAGTACGTTACAATAAAGTTTTAATTATTTTTAAAAAATTGAGTAAATCATTTTTCAAAGTAACAAAAGGATTTGCTGTACACCTTTACTCAAATAAGATTTCCTGTTTTCTCCAGTGAGAATTGCAGTTATTAAAGGTGACTATTTATTTCCTAGTCCTTAATGATTTTCTTTCAGAATAAAGCAGAGAAAACACATTCATGTACTCATTTTCTATAACCAGGGAAAGGAAGGGAGGGAAAGTATGGGGGGTAGAAAACGGTCTCTGGCAGGAAAGTTTGATAGCCCCCATTCTCCCAGCAGAGTCAGTCCATGTGGGGATTCTACGAAAATATCCTGTGGTGAAAAGGAAGAAGGAGCAGAAAGAGAGGCAGTGGTGTGAGTACTGCTTCTAGAAAGGACATGGCTGCTGCACCGAACTCACAGCAGCTGAAGTCTGAGTACAGTTGCCTGCACAAGATTGAGCTCACCAGCATTCCATAATTCTGTGAGGAGCTACTGACAGTTAGTGCCACACAGGAGCTATTTTTCTTTAGTGGTATATCTACTGAGAAATTGCCCATGCTCTAATAAATAACCCCACACATGGGCTCATTCAAGCAACACTAACTTTACTCAATGGCTCATTAAAAATGAAATGGAGATGTGAAAAGCACTTAGAGCAATGTTAAGCACATAGTAGGTGATTAAAAATGCTGATTGGTGTCATCATGACAGGAAACTGACTATATATATTTAAGGCAAAATAAAAGTGTTAAGAGTATATCACGCAGTTACTAAATCAAATTCTAAATTAAATGCCAAAATAATATAATGTAAAAGCTCTTTTAGCATTAACTCCTAATGATTGGTGAATGCTGCTTAGAAACTAATAGTCTGGTAATAATTCATGAGAGAAACCATCATTAAAATATATGCAAAAGAACAGAGGCCTCAGCCTTGAGTTACCATAAGAATTCACCCCAGTACTAGGTTGCATGTGAAATGTGGTCTTTTAAAATGATCCTAATTTACACTTTATATTTTTGCTGGTTTTGAGTGCTAGGAAAATTTTCCAACCTTAGACTTTTCTTCAGGCTCTGGCAATAGTGGTTTTCCATCTTTATCCTGAAAATAAAATTAGAAATTTATTGGAGATAGAATAGAAAAATTTGCTTTCATGTTCTATTATGTTTGTTTTAGGCAAATCCAGGATGTGAGAGGTAAGCTTATTTTTTCTTATACTTGAGTGAATTAATTTTAGATTTAATTTCTATAAGTACCAATACAGAAATCTTTTCTAAGGATGCTATGATTTGTTTTTCATTACAAGTTACTGAAAGATTTACTGTTTGGTAAGGCAAAAAGATAAATAAATAAAAACAAAGAAACAAAAGATAATAGTGCAGTTGTATTAATGAAATTGTTTTTTGAGTATTTATTATGTGTATGGGTGTGTGCAGAGTTAGTTTTTCCCTATCACATGGAATCCAGGGATCAAACTTAGTGACAAGTGTCTCTCCCCACTGAGTTGTCAGGCTATCCCTTGCTTAATGGAAGATTGAAAGAAAAAACTCAGTTCTCCAGAGCTGGGTTTGTAATCCCAGCAGTTGGGAGCTAGATGTCTTAAAATATAAAAAGCTTCAATTCTCCAACCCAGGATTGGGATAAATATCATTTTTGGATTTTAAACACCATTTAGTTTTTGAACATGAGTTTTCACAATTTAGGAAATGTTTTCTCTTCTTACCAAATAGTCAAATAGGCTAGAGTTTTAACAACTACTTTAGAAGCCATGAAAGGACAAACCATCCCTGGAGGGATTGGTCCTGTGGCTTCAGAGAGCCAAGAGAAACAGGTCCAGCATGTTCACAGTTAATATCTGCAGTGCGACAGCTTTGTTCCTGGTGTCAAGGGGAGGAGTACCATAAGCATGATGCCGACAAGTGTGCTGTTATGCAGAGCGCTTACCACAGCCGGCTTTAACCTGTACTCAGCCGGGACTGTGTCATCGTCTTCACCACACTTCTCCTGCCTTTCTTCTTTTGCTTTTGCCTGATGAAAATGGGGAGGGGAAAAAAAAAGCAGCAGTTAGATGATGTAAGTAATATAAACCCTTATCACCTACTTCTTATACTACAGAATAACCCAGAATTGGGTTAGAGTGTTTGGAATGCTCTGTAAACCACAAAGCGCAAGTCTGTGGAAAGCAGTTGTGAGCAGGCACTGGGACAGACACTCTGCTTGGTCCAAGATTTAGGAAGTCATGATGCCCTTGAGAGTGCTGCCTCTCTGGCTAATAATCCTTCCTTAGCTCACTGACTCTGAAGGTTCACCAAAGTAAATAAAGGCCCCTTGGAGGACAGTAAGTATAGGCAGAAATTAGCTGCAATTATTTTAATAGCTTTCATATATCTTGCCCAACAGGGCAGTTATTTAAGAAGGGAGAAAAGCACATATCCAATTCTCTCATCTAGTTCAACAATGGTAGAAGCAGATAGTCACAAATGTGGCTTCTTCATGGAGAACTGGCTTTAATGATTTATAAAGGACTCATTCAATAGCAGCAGGACTTACTTCACAAGATCACTGAACCAGGAGCAAATAAATACATTAGAAATAAGTACCTCTACAGTACATGACTAATTCTCCTCTATAGCATCTGTAATGGAATCTCCTGGTGAGTCCTATAAAATACCATGTGTAAGGATTTGTATCTATTTCAAGGCATGGATTTATAATTCAGAACCTAAGGTATGCAGCACAATTTACTTAACCAAATTAGGAGTCAACTCACTGATTCCGTCTCCACCTCAACCTCAGACTGGACTGGCTACTTTCTTGATTAAGTCTTAAAAATTATCAAGCAACTTTAGTTAGCCATGCACTGTTCTTTGTTCTGGGACTAGAGTTGTATGTTATTTAGGATGGAAAGGTCTTCGTCTCTTTTCAAATTTCAGGTTTTACTCTATTACTGTCTGTGGGAATTCTGATATGCAGCAATACTGCCCAACTCAGGGAAGTATGCCATGTCTAGTCCCTAAGGAGACTCCATGAATATCAAGGGCCATCTGTACAGGAAGACTATCTCCATACTTCAGGCTATGGGCAGATATACACACAATAGGATCCATTTTTTTTTACCTCTTTGATCTTTATATTTTTAAAATGGCCACACTATTCAAGACACCAAAAACACCAAGAGGAAGTCTACCATACTGCAAACATGCTAGACCAGGTACACATACCTAAAAAATGGGAGTGGTTTAAAGGATATCATTACAGGCAAAATAAATGTTTATTTTATGGTATGATGTAATATAAGACAAAGTAGGATTGGGTCTGTTTTCTAGAGACTTCCATAGTTTGTACAGGTGCCATTTAATGGGGGAGGTGATGGGATAGCCATGGACTCCTATAAGAAGCAAGGACCTTTAGGGGCCTTATCAAAACACCAGGCTAATCATTATAAACAATCACCCCCAGACTCCATGAATTAGCTCAAGAATTTAGAGGATTGAAAGATCTTCTTATGAAATATAGTTTAGGACTAGCAGAAAGCTAGCATGACATGAATAGAAAGTTATTTTATTAGTTTACTGATAGTGGTTTCTAGGACAGTGAACACACTCCTACACACACTCCAGAGAGTAATGGCATTGTGAACACACTGCTATGTACACTCTGGAGAGTAACAACATTATCCACGCTGCTGCATGAGTTCCTTTCACATCACTGTTTTCCACCTCTTCATCTGGGTTAGTGACTGGGTTAGTTAGACTGTCCTGGGACTTCTATCAGGTTTACACGTTCTCTTTTCATATATATTATCTTATTAAATTACTCTATTCATAAAAAGCCTGAGGCAAAGGTGAAATCCATAGCTCCCAGGTTATAGAACCATAGTATAGCACCTCCTGGCCACACCCAGGGCTCCACCAAGACCACCCTCCTTAGAGATAGCATGACTCTGAGTAACATGCACCTCACAGTGTTTGGACCCATGTTCTCTTTCTTCTGAGCACATCACATGCTCCTGAAGGACAGGGATTGTTTCTCCAGCTCCCTTGCGTTCAACATCATGAAGCTTCTCATGCCACACTGCAGCAGGTGAGCCCTCCCAGAAAGTAGAAGACAGAAACTGGCCCATAGTAGACCCGGGCCAATTCAAACTCAGGCAGGGCTCCTGGGAGTCAGGAAGACTGCCCTTCCCTGACAACTCAGAACAGGAAGTGACAGCAGAGTCAGGGGCATTGTGACAATGCTGCTTGCCAGTTTCCTTTCCCTGATCTGATAGGGTAGTGCTCCCAAAGCCTTTGGTTGTCTCCAGGATTCCTGCCTTGTTAGATATAGGCAGCTTACTTCTGTCCTTTTTCTTTTCCCCAGAGAACTGATTTGGAAAAGCATACAAAAATCATAACTTAATATCACACTTCTACACCAGCTACAAGCTTGGATGGGTTTGCTAAGGGCATGGAGGCTATGAGACAAACATGCTGTAAGTGTGTGTGAGCTCCAGTAAGCAAGTAGTTGAGTTGTGGCTCAATTTATTTCAACCTGAGACAATTTTGTCAACCTTCTTCCTCATAGCTATACAAAAGAAGGCTCATCACATTCTCCCTGATCATCTCCCTCCATGAGCACTCTTTAGAAAACACAAATTCACAATACCCAGCAAAAGCTAACTTTACAGATTCTCACCAGACTACTACTGTTATCATGCTTTGGCAAAGCAGATTATTGTTTCTTTTTCTCCCTGCCCACCCCCCCCCCATCTCCCTTTCTTTCTAGACAGGGTCTCACCACACAGTCTAGGCTGTTCTAAAATGTGTTCACAATCCTTCTGCCTCAGTCTCCTAAGTTCTGGGATCACGATATATGCCAACATACTGGACCAAAAGGTTTTGCATTCTTGAAGTGCTGGATTCCACCCCAGGTCCTTGCACAGACCAAGCCCAGTACCCAACCACTGAGCCACACCCTCACTTTTCAAATATTGACACAGTAGATGTTTTACACAAACACTTAACCATCTTCCTTGGTTGCTCACTCCCCACCAATAAATATCTACATTTACCAGACTCTGAAAATGAGAAAATGAAAAGTAATTCTAACAATGTAAAAGAATTCTAGTCATGTGCCAGGGCTCAGTTTTGCATATGAATTACAAGGCCAGTACCTCTTTGACTTGTTCAGCTTGGCTAAGATGGCTCTCAGGGTCTGGCTGCCGGATGCCCAGTGAATCTGACAGAGCCTGCAGGGCTTGATCACTCATGACATCCTGTTAAAAGGGAAAAAGTCTGTGCATAAAAAACAAAACAAAAAAAACTCTTCAGAGTTTAGAGTTAGATAATCCATATAATCAATTTTCTTATTTGTGAAATATATATTTTAAATACAAAAGGTGAACTGTGGATTGGGAAATTACTATATGAAAAATTTAAACAGGAAGAAAAAAGGACTTACCTATGAATGAAAACTTGGTCTAAGACACCAGACCTCTTATTATAGCAACAGCTACAGGGCACACTTCAACACTTATTTTGCAAGTCAGATATATGATTATAATAGAAATGATATTACAAAAGACTCTTAACAAAAAAGCTGCCAGCAAGTAAACTTGAATGACCCTGTTTTTCTTGTAAAATGTCTTCTGAAAGCCTGGCTCTTCAGCAAAACAGCTAAGCTCAAGCAAGTGAGAAAGCTGAAGTGACCTCTGAAGATACAATTTCAGGGCTATGAGAACTTCCACTGTCAGGGTGTGGTGCTCCCCACAGCTCTCTCAGCCATTGAGATAAAAATAAACTATTCCCTCCAGCAGGGCAGAAGCAGGGGCAGCCCTGATAGAAGTGGTCCTTAGCATTATCAGCACCATTCACACAGGGCGCACCTGCCCACATCTAGCCTGGAGCTGCAGGATCAACTCTGAAGACAGAATCAGCTTGTTGCTGAGGCAGCAGAAACAGCTGTGCTGGCATTCCTATAATGATCCACAAAGCTCCCTTTAGGAACTCAAGCCTAAGATTTCATATTTCAAGAGCAGTGTCTCTGTGTTACAATATAAGATAGTCTTGTATGACAACAGTAAAGACTGTGCTTTAAAATTATTCATAAATAAGCAAAAATCAGATAAGTAACTGTTGTCATATAGGCCTTTGGCTATTTAAGGAAGTAAGTACCTCTTCCACCTTCCTTTTTTTCTCCTGGGGAGGAACAGGACTTCTGGTCACTCCAGCAGCCTGAGCTTTGAAAACATCCCCTGTAGATTTCTTAAAAAGAAAATTCAAAAGATTTTTACAGGTGATGGAAATTCAATTGTAATAAACAGAACTAAAACATTATTTTTATACCCAAGATACTTTCTAGCAAAGTTCTCTTTAATAGGACTAAAAACAATACCTCTTTCTTAGTTTGCTTTCCAGGCGGAGAACTACAGGTGAAGTCAGATGACAAGGCATCTATAGCATCATCAGGTCCCATGGGTTTCTAGAGAAAAGAGCACAGAGTAACTTCTAAGAGCCAAACTAGAGATTAGGAGTCCAGAAAAGAAACATTCTTTACATTCTTTAGATATCAAATGAGAAATGTTAATGAAATAACTCAGAAGGAAGCCTTGTTTGGAAGGCAGTGGGTGCGCCTCCTCCTTTTCCCTCCTTCTAATGTAGTTACATGTGGTCACATGTGTTCATACCACTAATAATTATTAGCATTACTATATCCTTCTATCGTCTTGACCCCATCATCTCCACCTTCATACATCTATATAGACAAGGAACAGTGAAACAGCCCCATGCCCACCATCTTTCTAGGAAGAGAAAGAAACATCTGAGTGAGAGATTACCGTGGTCATTACCTTCAGATACAGAATTGGTAGGGCTTTTTCATTGTGAACCCAGGCCCTCGTGCACACAATGCAAGTACTCTGCCACTGAGTTATAACCCCATTTTACTTTTAATTTTGAGACAGAGTATAATTTACCCAGGCTGGCCATGAGCTCAGCCTCCTGAGTGACTGGGATTATAGGTGGGGTAGTTCTATGCCCCCCAAAGAAAGATACACCACGGTGACATAGACCTTAGAAGACATGTACACAAACTCACAGAATCTGAAGGAGGTCCTGTGATCCCTTCCTTTTTCTGAAACAAAAATGAAAGAAGTTGAGAAGTCAAAATTAATTCTTCTGATTGATAAAAATGTATTCTCAGTCTATGATGAACTAAATTGTGTGCTCTCCCACTCATATGATGAAGTTCCGAAGAACCTCAGGATAGTACCTTATGTGGATATAGGATCTCTATATAAGAAATCCAGTGAAGCTAGGTCATTAGTGGAAATCCTTATCAAGTGATATAAATGTCCTTATGAAGAGAGCAAATAGGGGCCCAGAGAAACACAGAGGGTAGGTAATGTGAATGGACTCATGGAGAAGACAGCCATCTATAAGCCTAGCAAGCAGGCCTGGAAGAGAGCTACCTCTCAGAGTTCTTAGAAGGAGCTAGCTGTTCCCAGACCCTAAGTGTGACTTCCAGCCTCTAGAAATAACAGAGAAATCTCTTGGTTAAGCTATCCAGTCTGTGGTACCTGTGGTATCAGGTTCCAAAAGGTTAACACACAGAGGGTACTTTTCAATAATAACAACTGTATATGCCCCATTCAATTTTCTAAATTTTGATACTGATATGAAATTATCTTCCAAGAAATAAATGGTGAAATAAAAGTGGAAGATAACTTACAGCCAGAAGTTCCCTGTACTCTGGAGGAATAGTCCCTTCTTTTATACCCAGTGCCTCAATGTAGGTAGAATCCATTGGGTCCTGGAATTAAATCACACATAAAGACATATTATGCAATTAATATGCTGAGAATGATATGTGATACCAAAGTACTATTCTAGTACTAATTTTCTGTAACTATTGAGATGAAAATAAATCATTAAGAAGCTAAAACTGAACATAACCCTTAAGTTCTGATGGTATGCTAACAATTATTTAATTAGCTTTATAGATAGAACCCTGCACTTTGTTTATCATTTCCATCATTTTCTATTGAATTGTCTTTTTCTCTGTGTTTTTTATTCTTTATAAACTTTAGAAGTAAATACTTTGTTACTTTTGAAAATATTTTCATCTCACCTATGGTTTATTTCTAATACCATGATACATGTAATTTTTATCCCTTTTTAGAAACTAAACTGGAGAATATTTTAAAAATATTCTGCATGTAGGAATTCATAAACATTATACATCATAACTTTGCATGTTTTCAAATGTTATATAAATAGTATCATTTTGTTGCTCTGGTTTATTTTACCCAAAATTATGGCTTTATATTATATAAATGCATGAGGAAGCCATTTTCCCTTTAGAAAAAGGAAGCACCGAGTAGCTTCCTATATTATGTTAACCACATTGTTTCCAAATGTTCTGCCAGTTATCGTTCTCTGTACACACTAGTAACGCTTCCAGGCTCTCTCTCTCTGGAAGGGATCTGTGACTGAAAGGGACACATATCTTTAGTACCTAGTGCCTTAGCTGAGTTGTCAAACTTTTAAACTTCTGGTAGTCTGGTCACACAAGTGGAACTACACCATGTGGCTCTATGTCATTTTCCTAATTCCCTGGTAGACCTTCGTGTTATTTGTTCATTGTCCAAACAACTTTCTCTTAATTCTCTACTAATCTGTTTTTCTATTTATTGTAAACTTTAGAAACAAATATTTAATGGTATCTATTGACAATGTTTTCATCTAGTCTATGTTTTTAATATCAGGAAACAAAATTACATTACTTTTTGGAAATTAAGAATAGATTAACTTAAGATCATAAGGATATAAAACTCAAAATAAGTTCAAGTCCACTGCATCACATCTAAAGGACAAAAAATAAGACTTTCTGGCCTAGTCAGTTGTTCCAGTGAGTGCTTTAGCACCATCAGATATTTTCTGAATCAATGCAATTGTGTAGCTGTCACAAGGCAGATTATTTCCACCCTCACCACTAAGTTTTAGTTTCTATTATCAATGCTGATACCATCCTGCTTCTACATAATCAACAGAACATGAGATTGCCTCCTGTGCTTAACAGTCATGGCTTTACTTGCTTTACTATTCATTGAGGATGAATTCTTACTGGCTTCCAATCACATACCAAAACTATTGGTCCAGTGTATCGTGGATCATCTTTGTTAGTTTCTTCAGGTTCCCCTAAAGTGTCTATCAGGTCATCTAAAGCAACATCTATGCCTGACTGGAAATGAAAGAGAAAGATATGTAAATGTTATTTGGTAGATATATTATCCTTGATTTTTAACTACAAAACATGTACCAAATACTGTAATTTTTCCAAGCACAAAAATAGTTAAAATTCAGTCCATTTTTATTATGAAGATGCAGAGTCTAGATTCTGAGTTGGAAAGATAAAAAGCCACATTAAGGAAAGAATAACCATTTCAAAACGTACCAAGTCATTAACTACAGCAACAAATTTATTAGTTCACAATGGCTACCAAGCCAAGGTATTGACAATTAAAATGGAAAAAGGAAAAAAATGCAAGGATTAGCCATGTGGCACTTGTTGCTTTTCAGTCCCCCAACTTCCAAGTTTCATACTACAAAATCTGTAGATAGCTCCTCTTCCAAATGAAAGCTATTTTTAAAAATGAATTTTCCTGTATTTTTCCCTTTCTTTATGAGCATTGTTGTTGATCACTTGCTTGCCCAAAGATAGCTCTGAAGAGAAATCATGTGAGATCAATGGTAAAGACATATGAACTGACAGTTTAGTCTGTTAACATGAACTCAATATATTAATGAGAGGCTTCTGCCACCTTGTTTTGTAGTTATGGATGACTCAATATGAACAGGCACCTGAAAATGGAAAGACCCTCACTACAGACCTCAAATCTAAAAGTATCACTGAAGATGACCACATTCCCATGATGGTTTTAGGAATCATCATTATTGATATATGTAATAGAAATTAGGGCTTTAGACTATTTTTCCTTTTTAAATTATTGTTGTGGTTTCTTGGGGGAAAGGGGATAGATTTCAAAGAAGTACCTTATATTTTTTACCAATAGAGAGGTAATACAGAATACTTAAGATAACCCCCAAGATGTTCTCACTCTAAAACCAAGTGACAGAAAGAGTCACTTTCCAAGTCTCAATCAGCTATACGTGTTGCTAAAGAACACATATTTATAGACTAGAAACTGTTAATAAGCTCTGTGTCCTGGAACTAGAGTTTCAAAACAGAGGCTTGTACCATGAATTGGTATAAACAGTGTGAAGGCCGCACTTTCAACTCAGTCATAATTTCTTTAAACTCTAAGTCATTAAATTTTTCCTTTAAAAACCACAAGAAATCAGGCTGAGACAAGCAGCACAGGACAAACGTGTGATGATGAACTGGCATGTGATTTCCATACCTTGCCAGACGGCTTGCTTAGTTTGGACTCCACTGGTAAAGCTGGCAATAATGACTTCTTTTCTTTTTTCTAGTGGGGATTTAGAAGGACTTTAAAAACTTTCATATACCTTTATGAAACAGCACTATGATACAATAAAGATGAATTATTCAAATATAATAGCCTAGGTCATGTACTAGTCCCCTGATCTGCTCTGGATAGTAATGTTACATGTTTAGAACTATCACAAACATTAAGCCTATTTAATGATGAGAGAGAGGCTTGGAGAGATCAGGTTCATGGACGAAATTGGATGTATCTGATTTGTGATCGACTAATTTAAGCACATGACAAGTCTAAGGAAAGACAGATAGAAAGGCGATTAAAATATTGTTTGGTATATGAAAGAGATGGAGGTGGAAGAGTAGGGAGAAGAAAGGGAGAGAAGCGAGGCAGAGGAGGATAGGGAGGGAAAGATTGAGAGAGGGAAAAGAAGAAGGAAGGTGGAGTAGATGAGGCAACTTTCCCTGGGTTGCAGAGCAAGAACAAAGCCATGGTCTGTACCAGGACTGCCTCGCCCTTTGTTCACCATACTTGTCCTGGGCCTTGCAACCCTATTAGTTCTTTCTGAAGCTGCTACTTGCAGCTACTGTTCCCTGGGTCTTTACTTCCACTCATCAAGACCACTGTGTCTCTTGCCTTAGTATATCATTGTTCTTTTCTTAATTTTCCTCTCTCACCATTAATTATTGTGGTTCCTCTCAAAGACAGCTAGTAACTTCCTTACAACCTTCCTGCCTCTGTCCAGACAGTATCTCTGAGGAACATCACTGTGTCCGCTCTCACCCTTCAAACCTGCCACAGCAAAGGAACATTCTGATTCTGTGTTTGTGCTCTTGCCCTGTCACCTTGGGCATCTCTTCTGCTTTGTTTCCAATAGCACATAGTCTGTATGTTCCTGACTTAGTATGGTGGTCTATTCCAAATTTTCTAGGGACAGGGACTAAGCTTTTAGCAGGAGCTTATTAAATTGGTGAGGCTATTTTATTAATTTATGGTCATCCAGAGCCATGTATCATTTGAAAGCATCATATTTGGTAAGCAGATCCCAGGCTGCCTGCATTTGTACACCAGCAGTGACATGCATGGCTGTTTGAGACTTCCCAGTCACTTCCCGTGTCTCTTGGTTTCATAGTGATGCGAGGACAACGATGCTACCTAACTAGGGGTTGTGAGGATTATGTTAATGATAACTAGTGTTTGATACTTGGAAAGCACCATGTAAGTGCTAGCTATACAATTAAATACTAAATAATCAACTGCTATGCTTTTAGTATTGAAAAAAAGGTAGAAGTCAGAAGCCCCTTCCGGGAGTCAGTTACCACCTTGTGTAGACACACTCACACACCTTCCTCTTCCTTCTTCCTGTCTCAACCTTTTCCTTTCTCTCTATCTCCATTATCTCCCTTCCCTCCTCTTTCTTCCTCTTCCATTCTACTTCTTCTCTTCTTCTGTGTACCGAACAATACTTTAATTACTTTGTTACATATCTTTCCTTAGGCCTGTCATATACTTCAATCGAGTCCAGCCTGAACTAGGCACCCTTTCCCCACATGAATTCTACGAGCTTCTGTTGATTTTTGAAAGGGACAGGGACAGCGCTACAAGGCCCCCACTCTACTCATCCCACTCATAAGGAGGCACTTGCTCTCAGTGTTGACCCTGTGCTTGTACCACATAGTGAGAACTTCCAAAAGTCTTCTGCTATGGCACCTGTCTTATCTTATTTCAGTGTTATCAGCCTACTCATGTCAGATTCTGAAGCCCCAAAACATTGTACATTTTTCTTTACCTCTGCCCTCTTTGGCCAACTCCCTCCTAAATCTGAAGGTTTCACCTCTGTAATAACTTTGACTAGCTCCCCCCTTCTATTCTAGCTCTAAGCCCCACTATACTATACTAATACTATACTATTACTCACCAGCACCACTGAGACAGCCCCCAAGCAACCTTCACCTCCCTGTCACTACCCACAAGCTCTACAGCATTCTCTCCAGCAGCCTTAACCTGTCTTTCTGGTCTTACTGCCGCCTCTGGACTCTTTGCTTTATGACACTGGAATGTGCTTGTGCCCAGAACTCATCTGAAATTTTTCAACACTTTGAAGTCTTTGCAAGCCTGGAATCCTGGCTGTCCTTCCATACCTACCGCAAAGGTCTATACCCTCTCAAAGTCCTGTGGATTCTCCAAGTCAGATGAAATCCACTCTTTTCTCACAAAGTGTCTCTCTATAGGGGTCTCTCTTACTCTGTCCTGAGTTAAAGTTCCACCTACTTCGACACTAGATGGGCTAGCCTGCAGCTAGCACGTTCTAAGGTCAATTATAAAATGCCACATACTAAAATAAGACAGATCTAATTAATCCTACTGAGTTGGGGAAGAATCAGTAGTAAAGTCAAATAAAATAACTTATGGAAAGGACCAGAATCAAGCCAATGCATAACAGAATTTCATGCAAACTTTTCTTAGTAGGATCACTTAGCTTTTACTGATAACTTGGGCTAGTTTATACCTAGAATAAAACCTCAAATTTTGAATACATTTAAAAGAATTTGTTGTAACATATCTAGTCCTTGACCTTAAATCTACTTATTTTCAAATTAGATCATTTAAGTACACCCATGGTAACAAGACTGTTCCAGGGGATGGTGGGGTCCTAAGGGAATATACAAATAATTTATTGCAAAAACCCATATATGAGTGTTTCTACTTAAAAGTTTTTATGAGTTTGGTTAAAATAATGTGCCTGGTATCACAAGATCCAAGAAAGCAAGATGTTTTAGGGTATGTGTCACACTTTTTACCTTTGTCTGCGACTTTCTGCACACTTCAGACTGGCATCTGAAGCTCCTCCAAGGCTCTAAGGCAGGCTTCCTGGACTTGCCTGGACATCCACAATTGTGCTAAGAGGGCTTGGCAAGCTATCAACTCATGCCTCTGCTGTGCCTTTGACTTAGTGTTAAGGCTGCTGATGCAAACATTCAAAGCTGAGTGTAATGTCTACTTATGCACTTGTGAATGTTTTATGTCCTTGATTTCATACCTTTCAGTCTGGAAGGCAGGGCCTGAGCCAACTCACATTTTAATTCTTTTAGTATTGATATCAGGCTTTGTATGCCAGGTGCCCAATAAGTATTTAATGGATATGCACATTGCAAAAGTATTTTAGTATTTTTCTCTCTTTAAATTCCCAAAACATATAATCTTCTTCACAAAAATTCATACACAGTGCCCATTATTTCTGAATGTCAGGTTGTCTGTTGTGTGCTTCTTAGAACAAGTCTGATAAGCAGAGAGGATCATGTTACATCTGCATGTGTGCTTACCTTGTCATCTGCCTTGTCTGATGCTGCAGCCACAGTCACACCAGCAACCACATCCCCTCCAGCAGCAGGAGCATCTTGTGATTTTGTCTGAGAGCAAAGACCGAAGAGTGACAGGACTAAGTAAGTACCTTTGACTATGACCAAGATCATGAGTTTCAGCTGTCACCAACACCTGCCAGTTTGCTTTCATGGAATCACTGTCGAGAGAGTTTACTAGCTTCTTCTGCTTGTGGTACAATGTTGGGCACAACATAGGGCTGGGCTCAAGAGCCTGCAGAGTCCATTCAGGTTACACAGATGTGAAAACACATGGCCAAAGAGTCAATGTGCTGTGGTAAACTGAATCCCACAAAGGAGTTGTGGTTGCTCCTGTCAACTGATGTCATCAACTGATGGCATGTGAACCCAATTCTCCAGATAGTCTGACTTTTAAGAGAAGCTGTAAAGTGGGATTTTATGTGAAAATGTCCTGACATCTTTTGTCAGCACCTAATTAAAAATAATTTTGAGACCGTTAAAAATAATTTTCAACATTTTTAGCCAAACAAACAAGGAGTTGTATTTAACTCCCGAGTCACATATTTGTGAACTCTGATATAAAATGCATTGTAAAGTGGGCCTAGTTTCTATCTTCAAATGTTCTGAATGAGAAACATCTCATAGATAGTTCTTCTTCTAAGAGCAAAGTGCCTTTAACTGTATAATTACAGAATAGATTTCTGAGTTTAGGTTTCATGAGTTCATGTCTTCCAAAAGATCCTAAAATTGCATCAGGACTTCTGTGTAAAAGCAGAGGGAGTCAGTCATGCTGCAGTCCCAGGTGCTTTGAAGGTTGAAGCAGGAAAATTATTTGAACCCATGGATTCAAGCATAGATGGGGTAACACACACACACACACACACACACACACACACACACACACACACACACAGTGGAAGAGGAAAGGGGAGAGGGTGAGAGAGAGAGACAGACAGACAGATTGACACAGAAAGACATAGAGACACACAAACACACAGAGAAACAGAAAAGAAGAGACAGGGTAAATATGAACGAGAATGCAAGGCAATAGTTCTCTGACCCAAGTTTAGAGGGGACTAGGAGGCAGCCTCATTTCAAACCTTTCTGCTTGGGAGACACAAGAGTCTGCTCCCTTGTTGTCATGACTGATCACCATGAGCAGCATGAAAGGTTGGACAGTACATTTCCCTAAATCTATTTGCTGGCCTTATTCAGGCCCTCCATAATTCCACATTCCTTCAATGCATCTTGCAAAACCAGTGCAGCAACAGTACCAAATCATTACAAAACCAAATGCATCCAGTGCAACCCCACAGATTCAACCTTGGGCCAATAGGAGCCATATCCTAATAGTACACTGATATTAGTTGCTTCATATTTATCAAGCTTACCTTTGGTTCTGCTGACTTTTCTGACACCATCTTCTCATTTGATCTGGAAACTGCTTTTTCTTTATGAGCATGCTTACTTCCTGTATCTGATGCATGCTTGGGAAGGTTTTGGGGCTGAAAGCACACACATATATTATTAACATGATGGTGGTTTAAACCAGCTCAAATATTTTTCTTTATAGAATAAGGGCTGTATATAACCGTTGTGCTTTTTGCAGTTGTGAACTGCACAAATATCAATTAGTGTGAAATAAATGCCATTGTACTTTATGTACAAAATATGAAATACTGCAAATTCTCCCAAAACCATCATTAAGAATCACTGAACATGCCAGGTGACGGTAACACACACCTTTAATCCCAGCACTTGGGAGGCAGAGGCAAGCAGATCTCTATGAGTTCAAGGCCAGCCTGGTTTATAGAGCTACTTGCAGTACAGTCAAGGCTACACAGAGAAAAAACATTATCTCGGGGGAAAAAAAAAATCAATGAACACTGCTATTGATGGCGCTGGGTCAGCTGAGTAAACAAGTCAGTCTCACAACAGAAACTGCTACACAGGGTCAAGTCCTAGTAAAAAACGCTTACCTCTGAGCCTTCCTTTGGCTTTCTTTCTTGGGACTTTTTCTCATGAACCACAGATGGCTGTTAATTTCAAAGAAGTAAAAGCTGAATTAGTGTATTGGAATCTACTATTTTTATAATTACATTGGCCCACGAATACAATTCAGACTAAACCACTCTGTCCTCAGGAGAAGCTCCAGGCATACACAGTATCACCAGTGACCTGCCAACAGTCTCCATTGATGGCAATTATCAGAAAAAGGAAAACTGAGTCTTTACTGTAGAAAGATGTCACCCAAAACACACATTTCTTTAAACTCTGGGCTGCTTTGCATATTCCTTAAAACAGATCAGTACTTGTCAGACTATCTACAAAGGCATCATAAGATTAAGGTGAGCATTGTTTGCTGAGCAGTGATATGCTCTCTGCCCCCTATGGAATTCATTTTGAAAATTCTCTGTCCATAGGAGATGAAATATGATCACATCCCCAAAAGTCCAATTCTCTTGACATTTGGTAGATAAACCACAAGCATTGAACTATGGAACAGAAGACAATTTTCACCTAGTTGCTAAATTCTTCCCTCTAGAATCCACTATGCAAAGGCTGAAGGCAGGGCCCACTGACAGACAGTCCCTTTAACAGAATCAGATAAGCCTTACCTTTCACCCCATGGCCCTATCTGTGTGTCTCTGCTTCCATGTTCCACTCAGGTCTCTGCCCTACAGAAAACCCTGTGGTCTTATCTAAGTATTTGCTTACACAGTTGAAAGAGTGAAGTGCAGCACCACAATGAAGACAAAGATGTGCTGCTGCTGGCACTCTGGAATCACCTTTCTATGGAGGCAGAATGACTTTCAGAATGGACAGGCAGGGAGGCAAGAATAGGTGTTCCCAGGGAAAAGGGCCTGAGTGACTCATAACACCTCCACCGCCCCAGAGCAGACTGTCAAGATTAATCCACTCTCTGTCATCCGAAGGTCTAGAGTGGGTTCAGCATACTGCTCCCAGTGTTGCGCTGTCCTTTGTCCTTTTAAAATATTAGTGTGTGCGTGCATGTGAGTGTACATGCATATGTGCCTGGGTGAGTATGCTGTGTGTGTGTACGTGTGTGTATGAGTGCATATATGTGTAAGAATGTGTATACGTGTATAGGTGTATGAATATGCATGTATATGTGTATGAGTACTTTTTCTGTGTGCACATGTGTGCTTGTACACACATGTGTCATGGTAGAGTGGTGGAAGGCAACTTTCAGGAATTGGTTTTCTCCTTCTGCTGTGGGTTCTGGGGGTTGAACTCAGGTGCTCAGGCTTACACAGCCAGCAACTTTATCTCCAAGGCCATCTCCTCTGCTTGACCTTTCCTCCTTTGTTTCTTTCTTTAAAAATATTCATTAAAATCTAGATTTGAATAAAATAACTTGTGAAATACTTTTGTTTATAAAATATTGTATATATTTTTTAACAATGTATGCATTTAATGTTGTAAATATTTTATATGCATTCCAAAAATTTATATTCAACAGAATAGTCAAAGTTATTTAAATTAGCTGACAAATCCCTTTACACATATAGGAAACTACTAATTCATTGTTATTAAAAAAGGGTCAGAATAATTCACTCACAGACTTAAATTATTTACCTTACTTGATTGTGACTTCTCAGACTCTGTTTTCACAGCCTAAATTTAAAAAAAGAAAAAAAGAAAAGAGAAGTTAAAAAATAACAATGGAGATACTTTACTAAGATTGTAATGTTTTTTTCAACTAAGTAATTTTGCTATTATTATCAATATAAAATTTATGACTTAAGTTGATCACTCACTTCAGCTATTACTAGTCATAAGGCAAATAACACTTTATTTCTTGTTGTGTGTATGAAGGATACACAAAGAGTTTTACTAATAACATTGTAGTAAACACGGAAGCAACATAAAACGTAAGTCTTCCTCCTTCAAATCCAAGGGCTGTCCTTCCAAGTTACTAATGTAATTTTTTTTTATCATTGAAATGCTTACCATAGATTGGGTTCAAAGTATTAAAGAGTAGGGTGGTGGCAGCCCCAAGGCACAGAAAGCAGAGCAGTTATTTTTAGTACCAGAATGTGCTTAATGGTTAAGCTAGAGGAAGCCTGTGATGGAGTCATGCTGTTACAGATGACTGTGGACTGGAATTACAGTGTGTGCTGAGAGGATGAAGTGACTAGTAAACAGAATTGCCAGGCACAGTGAACCACATCACCTGTTTTCTGTGCCTTTTCTTGTGAGGCAGATGAGGTCCTTCCATTTGTTTGCAGACTGGAATGGCCTAATAGAAGAGCATATCCCCAAGCATGATTTCATTTGTATCTGACAATCTACATAATGGGCCAAAATATTCATTCAAGATCCATTCTTCTAGCCTAACACATCTCCTCCACGAATACATATCTAACTCTTATGGGATTTAGGCACATAAACACCTGGTACTAAGCAAGTCTTTCAGGTTGTATATGTTTTTTCATGAGGATTTCATCTATAAAATTAATTTTTAAGGTTACATCTTTGTGTAAAAACTATTATATTTCTATCTGTATTTCCCATATTTGACTATGACCAAAAAAAAAAAAAAAGCCACAAGTGTCATTATCAGCTTTTTGAAATTCCATCCATAGTTTTAAAAACAATTTGGTAAATTATGTGTTATATTCCTGAGTGTAGAATTGTATCCTAAAGTTCTAAGCATGCTTCTAAAGGGCTTCTTGGTGCAATATTTTACAGACATTTAACCAGCTAAAGGTGACTTGTCCAAATAAACAAAGAGAAAAAAACCTCCATAAATGCATACAACCAACACTGATAGAGGCAAGGTAGAAATCAGAACTTGATTCCTTTTTATAGACATTCCAAGGCAGTGACCACAAATCAGTCCCAATGTCTCCCATAGCCTTTTCCCTTTTGGCTGCTTGAAAACGTCCACAAAACTTCAACTTAAATTGTATTATTTGAAGAAGCTAAGTAAAATAGTATTTTAATTTATCATGTCTGATGCTTTGTTGGTGAAGGTACAGTCATCTTCATGAAATGCCTCCTAGTTATACCAGTATTCCTATTGTTTGGGGGGGGGGAATCAAAGTTTATTATTAAATGTTCCTAAAGAAATTTGGGGTTCTTTCACACTGTGTCTTTGCTGATGAATTTTTGTTTGCATTCCTCTGTTTGTGAATCTTAGTTTGCACAAATATAATTTATTAAATAATTTACAAAGGAAATAAACCAGCTAGCATTATCATAATTCAAATCTATTAAAAGCTTCAAATTCACAATTTGGTAATCAAGATATTGCTTGGGAAACCTTTAAACTACAATTAACACTGTGTATTCAGACTTAAGAAACTTTTAATATAATGTACATTTAAATCAATAATCAAAACAATGATTTTTGGTAGTAATGGTGCCAAAGTTAATCCTAATGGGACAAGTAATACATTAGGGCCTACCCATCAGATCACAGTCACCAGGAGTTTTCCTAAGTTCAACTAACCACTCAAATGTTATGGGCCATGACTCACAGAGACAATATTATCATACCTCTTTTCAGTAAATAATTTAAGATCTAAAACGTCAAATAAGTGCCCAAAAAGAGTGAGTGATAGAGCTGGAGTTGTGTATTTAGTCACAGGGCTTCATGGTCTCTACACTGGCCAGAAGTTCACTCACAGCGGGCATTGGCTTGGGGACAGGCACTGTCTACCATTTGTTTCCTTATGCAGTCCTCTGAAATGGGTGCTATTATCCTTTTTCTTCACATTGTACAGATAAGGGAACTGCAGCAAAGAGGGACTGTGCAGTACCACACTGGTAAAGAAACAACATTCTCTGATGTGCTGTCTGGCTCCAATGTCGATGAAGCACAGATTGTCAGGAATTACATCATGACTACAACTTATCTGACCTTTCATCCTACAATCAATGGTATGAAAACCAATCTAACATTCCAGGGCAAGAAATGCAGAACACAGGTCTAGACACACAATCTTCTTCATATATAGTCTGGCCTACTTGAAAAATGTAAACAAAACAAGGATTTGCAATTACTATATCCCTGAATTAGCATATTTTCATTAAAAGCTCAAAGTATTTGCACACATGAACCTATAAAACTCAAGATCCAGACATCTCCAAGAGGAGGTTACTACAATCATCACTGCATAATCATGAGAAACAGCAGAAGCAATAAAGATTCGATGATTGAGAGCTGTGTGATTGAAATACACCAAGGAAAGAAAATAGAGAACAAAACTAGTTTAAATCAGTCAATGGTAATACTTCATCACATGTGTCTCATTCTTTGTCCCAAGCCCTCTCTTCCTCTCCTATGTTCCTTCCTTCTTCCAAGGTTTTTTTTTTGTTTTGACTGCCAGGAATTAGCATGACTGATGACTTGTGATACGCTAGGATTGCTGATACATGCTCTGGAAACCATGGGGCCTAGAAATAAGCACTAGCCCTCAGGCTGCAACATGTGATCACACCTAAGCAGCGGCTACATGAACCAAAACAATAGAAACAGCTCATATATCTGTCTTTCCTAGCCACTGATGGCAAATCTAATGGGGTTTTATTTTGCATTTTGTTTTGTATATGCTTCTTCTTTAGTCTTTTAAGATAGATTGAAGCAGCTAGGGACATCCCTCAAAAGTATAGTATGTAGTTGCTTGCATACATGAAGCTTCAAGATCTTTTGTTCAATCCTCAACACTACAAATATATGTATGCATATTTGTATACATGACTTTTAAAAATAATTGAACAAATGACAACTAATTAGTTACTGATAGTATAGTTAATATTTTAATATGATTAGGAAATCAATATAAAATACTAAATATCAAATACTAAATAAAAGTCAGGGAAATACAAAATTTAAAGCTAAACTTTATAAAACTTAGGTAAATGGACACTCTCAGATATTTGCACGGTTCTAATTCAAGATAAGGCAAGAGGATCCCTGGTAGTAACTTCTGCTGCCACATCCCCTGGAACTGGAGACTGCTGAGGCAGTATAGTGACAGGGGACACAGACAGCAAACATAAGCTAGAAGCTGTAGATAGAGCAATTTGATAATAATGGAACTGGGAGTTCTTAATGCAGTCAAATATGGGAATACACAAACAAACAAGTTGAGAACACTTTGCAAATGCCTCCTTTTTAATTTCTACCATGAAATAGTTCTAAGAAACAGCTTGAGTCACAGTAACTAAGGTGGAGACGCTAAGGCACCTTCAGTCATCTGTCAGAACTGGACTCACCCTATGCAGCAACTATACTTCTTTTATCTTCTGCAATTCCAAGGAATAAATATAAAAATAAATACCTAAGAGAGCTCTAAGGAGTTTGTCATAGAGACAATACTCTCCTCCATGACCCACATATCAGAAAGCATCTCAAACAATCAGTATCTTGTTCTTTTGCTTCTGTGGTCACTTAGTATAAGCTTTTTCTATTCTAAATGTCTACCAAAATATTACAACTGTTACCAAAAAGATGGAATCCCTATTCATTCAGTTCCAGAGGAATATACTCAGAAAGATTATCTCCTTGCTCTTGAAAAATGTAATCAAAGGCAAAAAATTCCAACAGTGACACTTTTGAAAGATTCTGAAACAATAGAAACCTCTTAGAGGAAAATTTGCACAGGATTCCAACTCAGGAAGAAGCTGCTGACTTCCAGAGTGTGAGCTTCCTAAGCTAAGGAACCCATCTGTCAACAAGCATATTGTTCACAATCAACTTAAAGTGCATTTGCTCAGGCTTCCCCTTGAAGGTTCTTTACCTTAGCTTCTGTGGTACTCATACTGGGAAACTTGCTGGCTGCAGCAGATGAAGCTGGCACCTAGAAAGGAAACAAAAAGTCAGACTTGCCATAATCCCCACTGTACTGGCTGGTTTGTGTATCACCTTGACACAAGCTATAGAGTCATCAGAGAAAGGAGCCTCAGCTGAGGAAATGCCTCCTTAAGATCTAGCTGTAAGGCATTTTCTCATTTAATGATCAATGGAGGAGGGCCCAGCCAATGGTGGGTGGTGCCATCTGTAGCCGTAAGTTTTCTCAGGTCCTGCCAGGCCCTGTGGTCCTGCCCAGCCCTACAGTCCTGCAGTTGCTTATAAAATAATCACTCAGATGATTAATATTATTTACAAACTGTATGACCTACGGTGGACTTCTTCCTTGCTAGCTCTCTCATCTTAAATTAACCCATTTCTATTAATCTATGTTTTACCATATGGCCATGGCATTACTGGTCTGCTGGCATCTTGCTTCTTCTTTGGTGGCAGCTGGCATCTCTCCAGACTCCACCTTTCTCTTTCTTGTCTCTCTCCTTGGATTTCCCACCTGAACCTAAGCTTCTTGGCCAAAGCAGCTTATTTATTAACCAATAGGAACAACATATATTCACAGCATACATAAAGATCTCCCCCAGCAGCCATCCCTGAGCTGCTGGTCCTAGGTTCTATAAGAAGGTGGGCTGAACAAGCCATGGGGAGCAAGCCAGTAAGCAGCTGCTATCCATAGTCTCTGCATCAGCTCCTGCTTCTGGGATCCTACTCTGTTTGAGTTCCTGTTCTGACTTCCTTCAATGATGAACAGCAATGCTGAAGTGTAAGCCTAATAAACCCTTTCCTCCCCAACTTGCTTTTCATCATAGTGTTTTGTTATATCAATAGAAACCCTAACTAAGACACCTACTTAAAATTATCCTCAGCTTTCTTCACACTGCCCCTAACTTTCCACCTTGGTTTCGCCCAGTTTATTGTATCATGTTCACAACATGTACACAACTCCCAATATGTGTTGCCGGACATGGGATAAAAGTCTGTGATGAGATCAAATAAATGGGCTCAGATTTAGAGTCTGTTACGTGTTACATAATATTAGCCAGTTACTGAGTTTCTGATCTTCAGTTTCCCACACACAACTTTTCTTCAGTAGATAACAATTACCTTGCAAGTTTATATACACAACTGTTGGGTAAACTTTGTTATAACTGTCAATGCTATTTTTAAAAAGAATGTGCACTTTGACACTTGTTAGAACCCTTTTTAAACTTTGTTTAAATCCTAGCTAGTTCTGTTATTTACTAGCACTGTGACTTTAAGCCTCAGTTTTTCAGATATGTAAAATGGGACATAGAGTCTATTTCACAGGTTTTATAAGTATTTGCAATAGTTGTGTAGAATTTCTGCCACATTATAAATGTTAACAAAATTACTAGCACACTATTCCTAACAGGACATAATTTGAGTGTGAAGGAAGCCCCACGTATATTTGAATACTTGGTCCCCAACCAGTACTTTTTTGAGAGCTATGGAACTTTTAGAAATGGACCCTAGCTGGAGGAAGTGGGCCATTAGGATGGCATGGTTAGGGGATGGACTGTATCCCTGAACCCACAAGCTAAAATAAACTCTGCTTTCTTTATGTAAATTCTTTCAGATATTGTATCACAGCCATTAGTAACTTATCCATCTATCCATCTATCAACTCTCATCTATCTATCTATCTATCTATCTATCTATCTATCATCTATCTATCTATCTTCTATATATTATAAAAATAGAAGAAACAAGTATGTAACATGAATGGCAATTGTCCTTTTAATGCAATATAAGAAAAAGAAGATGGAAGATGGGTATAGAGAGAATGTTGCTGTATATCTGTCTCATATTGACTCCTCCTTAGAGCACAAGACTTAATAAATAGCCCTCCTTTGGAATGCATGGGGGAGGTGGAGTCCTACAAGTGAATAACCTAAGCAGTGGGTGACACCTGAGCATGTGGATGCATGCATGGTATTGAGTACTATTCCATTACTTAGCTTGTATCATTGTGATAATATTAAAATAGGCATTTATCATGTTGGCAAATACCAATCCAGGTTCACTTAAACCTTTTCACATTTGAATTCATTAGGATTTCCAGCTCAGGGATTCCATGTGGAAAAAGCTGTCTACTTAACCAATCCACTGTCAGTAATAAGTTGTGACTATCAGGAAGATGGGAAAAGTCTATAATGTGGGCCTCACTCTGTCTCCAACACCTGGCCCAGAGCCACTTCAGAAGCTATATTAAGAGCAGCATAAGCCTGTCACTGGTCTTCTCCCACTCACATTCCCATTCAAGGGGATGGTAGTATGACTCTGTTACTACCTGTTGCCCATGACCAAAATCACTTACCCACAGACATCAACTAACACTATAGTTGAACTATGGTAACTTACAGGTAGAAGATCACAGTTTTAGCTCACTGACTTTTTGAACAAAGTCATATGAACTAACTTACTTATTTCTAAGCACTCTTAGGTAGCAATCAGGTATGCCTTCCAACAGCATGAGCATACACACACACACACACACACACACACACTGCAACAACTGTAGTAACTGCTTTCACATTCCCTTTGGGATAAAAAACTAAAACATATACAATGATTTACCTTACAGCTAAATTAGTGGAGAAATATATGAATATCCATATTTTTTGTTGAGAATAAAATTTGTTAGAGATTAAAGGGCTCATATGTAGGTAATTCCACCTCCACAATATGAAGGTAGAAATGTTCAAATTTCTAACCAAATTCAGTAAGTCCCCATTCCTTCAGTCATTTTCCTCATCCATGTCAAACCAGCAGCAGGAACAAATTCTGTACATGAAAGTGCTTTTTATGATGAAAGTCTTTAGGCAAAGATTAAAATTAAAATTTTATTTTAATTAATTAATTAATTTAAATGTTAATATTATTATTATTTATTTTATTTGTATGAGTATTTGCTTGCATGTAAGTATTTGCTATGTGTAAGCCTGGTGTCCAGTGGAAGTCAGAAGAGAATATCATGTTCCCTGGTACTGGAATGATAGATAGTTGTGAACCACCATGGGTGTGCTTAGAATTGGACCAGGATACTCTGCAAGGGTACCAAGTACTCTTATCCATGGAACCAGCTCTCCAGTCAATCCAATATTAATCTTTAAACATATAAATTTATTAAACTGTTTATAAAATCATATATCTTCAGGTTATTCCTGCCTGACTAATATTGCATTAAATAATCCCTGAAAGTGAGCCTCATGTACAATAATGGAGACATTCAAAGGCCCACCAAGAATAATCAAACCTCTCCATATAGCAGCTACAAATAAGTATGGTCATAACGGGACTTTAGCTTAAGGCATTGGCTCCACCTGTCCTCAGCATGGAGTCCTCCATGGAAGTTTCACATTAAGACATGTCAAGTTTTCTAAAACTGAAATACAAATGCTGATTCATGGGGACTGGGGGCAAGGGGAAATGATGCTACCCCATTATTGACCTGCTCAACTCTGGGTTATTGCGTCATGTTCAGCTCTTATTCTAGAAGTGAAGGTAAAGAATGTTTAATGTTTATTATCTCACGTAAAGGACTGAATATGCTTTCATTTTGTACCACTTGAGTTGCCAAGCATGAATGTAAATAATGAGTAAAAAGTTATGAAAAGTTAACTCCTAGATCTTTAAAGGATGTGAACCTTAGCAATGAATGACCTTGTTAAAGACTAACAAATAGACTTTAAACAGATGAGAAAATGGAATCTCATGTCCAGGGGTCACCATGGTTTACTGGTTCCCTCATTTTATGTAGAAAAACATGTGTGTATCTCTGTAAAGTTCTTGGGATACTGTGGCGAGATAGAAATGCCTCTGAAAGGTAGAACCTAGCCAGGGTTGGCAAGAATTAAACAATCACTCCAGCAAATCAGAGTCTCATGAAAACTCCGACCATGAAACCAGAGCAGAAGACTGCTGAGAAGGTGATTCTGAAGGTATGACAGATTATATGGTGGCATAGGACAAGGAGGAACCACAAACGCAAAAGGACAGTGTGATGGTTTGAATAGGTATGGCCCCCACAGACTCATGTGTTTGAATGCTTGGCCCACAGGGAGTAGCACTCTTAGGAATTGTGGCCTTGTTGGAGTAGGTGTGGTCTTGTTGGAGAAAGTGTGTTATTATGAGGCCTCATATATGCTCAAGCTGCGTACACAGTCACTTCTACTGCCTGGGATCAAGTTGTAGAACTCTCAGCTCCTTCTCCAGCACCATTTCTCTTTGCGCACCACTGTGATAACAGACTAATGTAAGCCAGCAAATTAAATGTTTTCCTTTATAAGAGTTGCTGTGGTCATGGTGTCTCTTCACAGCAATAGAAACTCAAACTAAGACACCCAGGGAGATGCATCCCTAAATAAGGCATGCATAGCCGTATATGTCAGCACCAATGCCAAGTCCATCTGTGTCCCTGTACTGCAATGCTTAGCACCATTGGTCCTTGGAATGTCAAGGGGCTGCCAGTTTTCAAGTATTCCCATACACCGAAATGCCTCCATGGAGCTAGCACTGGGTGTCAGACCAGAATGCAGCTGAAACAACACTTGCCCTTCCAAATATCCAAGGAAATTTCCTAGTACCCAGAGTAGTACTAATTCTTTATAATATGAGCTAAGGCAGAATCAGAGTAACAAGCATCAGAGAAATGCCCTGATAAAAATAATGCACCATCCTCCCATTCAAGAGCCATTATTTAAAAAGCGCTGCTCCAGGAGTTGAGAACACACAGATATAATCACGTCCTTGAGGAGTTGAGTCCAGTGAGGCAAAATAATCATCAAGGTTTGTCACATACCTTAGGTTATTTAGCAGAAGTGTTAAGAATTTTCTCATAGGATATGACAAATGTTTGATCTTTAAATAAAGTTCAGGTCGAACTCAAGCTTGTTATGAGGATGCATGAGAAGAGAAGACCATTTGTAAAGGTAGAGTATATTTTTGGCTCTGAGAGCCCTTGAAAGTTCTGATAAATGGGAAAAGGTGGGAGAGTAGGGCGTCTGATAAAGGGATGGACTTCTGTAATGATCTTTTATCTATTGTGTTGACGTCAATTCCAGTTAAAAGAAAAATTATTCCCTCAGCTCTTTACTTCTCTGGCTACAGAACAGAGACCTAACTTAATGTTTGTCTGCCAAAGACACTTGGCTTCTTTTCAGGCATGTTCACGTCTTCCGTGATCCTCATTACCTCTGCTGGAGCCAGCCAGGCTCACTTCATTCTCTCCTCACCTCTACCTGCTGATTCAGTTGAGAAAAAAACAGAGTGGAGCATTAGATGTACTAGATTTTCTTCTCCTAAATTAGACCTTGCTTCCTTTTCCAACTAGCAATACCAGTCTTAACATTTCCCCACATGCAGCATTGATGGCCCTTCATATTCTCGGGCCTGCCTTTGTTGAGAGTGACCAAGACATCAGGTCCCATGCCTGAGCTCTTCTTTCCCACTTGATAATTCAACAGCAGCTTCGTCATGAAACATTGACCCTTTTCACTTATTGGCTGCTGTCACACTGGGAGTCTCAGGTTCTTTCCTCATTCTTCTGATCCGCTTCCTTCTGGAAGCTTCTTTCACCTACTCCAAGATCCTTACTACTCACAATCCTATCAGTTACTATGACTTTTAAAATGATGCTTTCTTGGAATATTGAATTCTCTAGAATTTTAAGTATCTTCTATTGTGTGAGCAATTCACTTTATCTTATCAACAAGCCTGCTTTGTCACAAGACTACCTTAGAAAGAGGAAACTGAGAGAGACTCAGACTAAGATTCCTGCTTTGTCACTTATTTACCCCAATTATTGAACTCTTTGGGGCCTCAATTCGACATCTGTAAAATGGGCATATCACCCGTTGGCTTTGGACTTGTAAGAAATTTATCCCATTCAGAATCACCTGTATTCAGAAGGAGTGTTTGTTGTCAACTTCCTATTATTTTTTTTTTCATTTCTACTGCCGAACACACTCCTGGTCTAGTCACCCACACCAGCACTTAGATTATTCCAAGGTTCCTCTAATAGTTTCTGGGCTTTGTTCTCTCCCACCTGCATCCCTCCCTATTCCATTATATCTCTCAATCCTTTTGATCTAACTAATGTTTCCAAAATAAATAAGTCATCCTATTTCCACACTAATAATATCAATAGCTTCTAATACATGTTGGATATAGTTCAGTGCTTTTTTAAGTTCTGCATTATTTGATCGGTTTAGTCATTCACTCTCTTACTATGACTCCCTACCCTATGTTCCCTCCCACCAGAATGGAGTCCTTATCATCTCATCAGAATCTTAGCAGATAGCCCTATGCTCTAATTCATAGTGCAATGGGGGAAATCTAGCTTTAAGACTGCTTGGTGGAATAGAGCTGACAATTCAATGCATGCACAAACTCAAGCAAGTTATTTAGCCACTCTGTGACTCAGTTTCCTCAGAGGCAAAATGAGAATAGTTATAATTTTTATTAGTTAAAGTATTTTGAAAACTGTTTTAAGGGTAAGCTAAGGTATGTGAACGAATGATGACTGGTAAATAGCAACCACTTTAAAATCACTACTTATTGTCAAAGCTTCAGTATCATGCTCCTCCCATCTCCCACCTCTGAGCTCTTCACCATGCCATCCCTAATGCCTAGGAAACCTTTCATAATGGTTCAAGGTATAATCCATAAATTCTATACTTCTCACTTGAAGTGTAATCATATATTCTACACTGGAGGCTGACCCAGCTCTTGTGATGAACTTGGGTCATGATTTATCAATGAAGCTATAGGCCTATCAAGAAACAAGGTATTCCCACTTTTTCCAGTGCCTATTATGGTGCTAAGTACAGGGTAGCAGAAAGGAGCTGAAAAATCATAGGTTGACTGAAATCTTGATTCCATTTTTAACTGCAAATAATAAACTATAGTTTTAATACATTATTTTTTAAATTTTAGCCTACAACAATTATATAATATGTCATAAGATTTAAATTTCAGTCTTGGTGGCTTCTTTGTTCCCTGTGGGGATTGTCAGTTAAACCTAAACATCACCTGACTGCAGGACCAGGTGTTCTGTGGTGTTATTATAAGATCCATTTCTATACCCCAAAGCAAAGGGCAATTTGGACAAAACACAAAATACTAAACCCTATATAAATTTAATAAAAAGACTGACAAATCAACACTGATTTTTAACTTCTAAAATTAGCACTACTAGATGTACAAGAGAAAAGCAAGTCATTCATTTCTGATTCACAAACTAGGTTCTTGCTTAATAACACGTTTCAACTAATATAAAAGAAATCAGCTGTAACCACAAGATCTCTGAAATAAAGAAGAATGTGCACTGCACAAGGCAGCAGCCAGGCCCATCCCAGGTGATGTGTACCCTGCCAGTTCCCAAAGCTGGCTAAACAGAAGTTGTTTGTGCATTTCTATGAAATCTGCACATCAATAAACACAAATTATTAGTACACAGTTCAAATGCAGCACTGTGTGAACTTTACTGCATGATCTCTAGAAAATTCACCTACAGACTAGAAGAGAAAAGTGGTAAAGATAAAATATTCTGAACATTTCATCATTTACATGACTACTGTCACTATTTAGTTGTTGGACATCTTAGAAGATGGAGTTCTAGACAAACAAGCCCCTGAGTCTCTTTGTATAGGACACCTTTAAGAAACACTTAGTAAATGCCTTATTCCCTAGCAAGCGCCTTCTTAGGGAAAGCTACACTCTCTACAAACAGCAATACTGTTCCCAGTGAATACAAGTTTACATGTTTCCTTAATAATGGGTTATTCACTTCAGGGAATGAATATATAGACATTCAGATTTGTTTCCTGTGTGCCAAGCTGTGATATCATAGCATACATTTGTGTACTGTTAACTATTAAATACAACTGTGCTTTAATAACTGAAATTTCTTGTGGGGTCATTTAAATGAACATAGAGGTTACCAAAATGATGCCTGTAGCTACAGTTTTCCTGCCTGGCCCGCGGTCAGGACAAATCTCTCTTACCCGCCAGTCCCACAGCCGCTCAGACCCAACCGAGTAAACACACAGAGACTTATATTGCTTACAAACTGTATGGCCGTGGCAGGCTTCTTGTTATCTAGTTCTTATATCTTAAATTAACCCATTTCTATTAATCTATAAGTTGCCACATGGCTCGTGGCTTACCAGTACCTTACATGGCTGCCGCTGGCAGTGTCTCTCTAACTCAGCCTTCCTCTTCCCAGAATTCTCTTCTCTGCTTGTCCCGCCTATACTTCCTGCCTGGCTACTGGCCAATCAGTGTTTTATTTATTAACCAATCAGAGCAACACATTTAACATACAGAACATCCCACAGCAGATGCCAACAGTAAAAGATGAACATGAAACATGAAATGACAAAAAATTAATTCAAACACATAAGAATAATCGTGGGCTCGAGAGCATTAAGATGGAGGGTTTGGAACATTGAGAGCTGTGCAGCCTGAAGGGCTCCAGGAAGGCCCACTGAAGATCTTTGGCAGGATCCTCCCAATTGGAGGTTGGCGGAGCTCTGCCTAAGTTTCAGGCCTTCGTGGAGCTGAAGATGTAATCACTCAGCTCACTGCTCCTGCTGCCCTGCCTGCCACTTGCTGCCCTGCCTGCCACTTGCTGCCCTGCCTCCAAGCCATAATGGACTCCTATTACTCTGCAACCATAAGCACAAACAGACTTTCCTCCATTAAAAAGAAGAGGAGGAGGAGGAAAAGAAGAAGAATTAAGAAGAAATGTGAAGTGCCCATCCATGTCACATGATGGGACTTTACTGTGGCCTTGATTCTGAACACACAACACAGCCGATCTGCACTGTGCCTGAGATCACATCATTCAGTGGCAATAAATGCTTCCAGAAGAACCTCAGTAGGCTACCATTATATTATGAATTACAGAGGTTTTATTGTACATACAAAGTTTCCTGATCTTAAAGACACATAATGACTTAACTGTGGAAAACAAAGACTTTTAACATTTCCTTCTTTTCATTCCTCAACATGTAAGTATGGAATTAGTTTGAATTGTGTTGTGGTAAAATGTTTGGTTTTCAAAAACTGCTCTTTGAGTCGTTGCCTTGAATTTCACAAAAATACAATTAAGTAAATTTTGGCTTGGGATTAGGACAGAGTTTTCAGTAATTTTTAAAATAGTCCTACACATCCTTCTGCCATTTTGTACTATGTATTTATGTGAAATAGCATTCCCAGGTCTGAAAAGTATAAAATCAAAACACTGATCAACTCCAGACTACACTGAAGATGTTGTATGTCCTTCAGTATCAAGTGTTCAATCAAGACTTAATTCTTAATGTAAAAATGAACAATCATATCCATCTTATCAGTGTGCAATTTGACTTTTGTCTTTAATGGTAAAATTATGAATATAGCAAATAATTATTTCAAAATAAACTTTCCTTGTGATTTATTATCAGTAAATATTCAAGTTGTATACCTATTCTATACACCTTGTATCCAGGGTTATATAAAATTTCTTGTGCTAAAAGGGGTTATGGAAGAAAAGGTTTAAGAAGCTCTGATTAACAACATATAGTGCTTAATATAATAAAATAGGAATCTGATGACATATAAGCAAATGGTCATTTATAAATGAAGGTGAGCTATCTCAGGGAGAATACAACAGTGTGCTAGCAGGTTGTTTATACATCAGAGCATAGTATATAACAAGGCTGATCATGGGGTCTAGAGAGATGGTCCAGTGGTTAAGAGCACTGGCGGTTCTTCCAGAGGACCCAGGTTCAATTCCCAGCACCCACACGGCAGCTCACAATTGTCTGTAACTCCAGTTCTAGAGGATCTGACACCCTCACACCAATGCACATAAAATAAAGTTTAAAAGTATTAAAAAAAAAGACTTACTTGAAAAAAAAAAAAACAAAAAAACAAGGCTGATCATGAAAATACCTAGTGTAGAGTTAAACATCATAGGTGGTCAGCAGAGACAATCTGCATTTCTCAAGGATGGTTCCAAAGATGATTAGGAAAGCCTTGACAGAGAAAGAAGATAGTATTCACTGCATATTTAGTGCAATGTGATCAATAGGGAGGTGAGGAGCTACAAGAATCTTCCCCTTGTTACGAACTGGGTCAAATGGTTTACATAGCTGATTTCAGGGTACTTCTACAAACACTTAGGAGGTAAACACCATTATAAGTAAATGAGCAAAGCGAGGCTTGGGAGCGATGGACCCTTGGTTTGAACACAAACCTGATAACAAGGTCCATGAATATTTTGCTATGACAAATTCCATTCCTTCACTTAAAAAACTAAAAATAGTTGGAGGTTGCAAAAACTACAGATGAATGCTTGAAATGAGTAAGCATTCCAGATGAGTAAAATAGCTTAGGCAAACTTGGATATGGAGAAATCCTGCAGCCACTCAGTGCAGAGTGTAGCAGATCTAGTACTCCAGAATGAAGGATTCTGAATATCACCTTGGGGGAGGGGTGGACGATGACAGCTCAACTGAGAATGTCATACATTTATGAGGTATATTAAAGAGATGAATATATTTAAGATAAATATAGAGTGTCAAAAGTCAAATTGCTCTTGGCAGTGGAGCATACATGAAACTTTGGCCTCTGATGTAATCAAAATAAACAGGCAAATGTTGCCTAGCAACTGGGACAATAGCTACAGCTGATGTATGATCTCAACACAAGCTAAGAAGATGAGAGAGTGGATGACTATACTTATGTGTGTCTGATTATAAGTCCTATCACTGGGCATTCTATAAGCTTATGAAGCTCCACAGAAGTCATGAAGTCAACCTTTTCTAGTGAGTCAAGCTGTTCCAGAATGGCAGGCAGCCCTGTAGTTACCATTGCTTTAAGAAGTTTCATACTAATTTTGTTTATCTTTCTCAAAGAAGAAACTGTCTATCTTTGCAATACTAGGATTATAGGTATGTATCACAATGTCTGGCTCTAAACTGCTTTCTTAACATGAATGTTAAGATGGTAGAAATTATAGCAAGGTTCTCTTATCCAAGATGACTTTCAGAAGACCAAAATTAAAATGGGGAATGAAAAATAAGACAGCACCTGGAAATTCACAATACACAATGATTGCAAGTTAAGTCTTCACAAATACTGAAGAGTCATTGTGACAGTAGAGAGAAGAGTATCTGTGGATCTTGACTCTGTATCCTGACTGCATGAACTGCTGTGTGACCTTCACCAAAGTCCTGAACTGTTCTGTGCCTACTTCATATAGCAGTGCCTTCCAGTTTATTACTAATTCATCCCACCCTCGATTCAGGCAGAAATGCAGTGGGATAGAGTATATTTTAAGGTACGATTGATTTGAAATTGAATTAAACAATGTGGTCAATGATGGTTACCTTTGAATGTGAGCAAAAGTCTGTAATTTCCTACATACTAAGGGAATTTTTGGTTATATACTACTATTAATTCTACAATATAACAGTATTAATACTACTATTAATATATACTACTATTAAATAAAATAATATTTTTTACAATCAAAGATGGTGAACACTTCTTTCGTGCTGCCTATGTAAGGGATCTAAATAAGCCCAACTAAGCTAGTATCTTCTGTCTTAGGGTTAGTATGTGATGAAACACCGTGACCAAAATCAACTTAGGGAGGAATGGGTTTATTTGTCTTACATATACCAAGTCACAGTCCATTGAGGGAGGCCAAGCAGGAACTCAAACAGGGCAGGAACCTGGAAACAGGAACTGAAGTGGAGTCCATGGAGTGCTGCTTACTGGCTTGTTTCTCATTGCTTGCTCATTCTGTTTTCTTATAGAATACAGGACCACCAGCAAGGTGTGGTACCACCCACAATGAGCTGAGCCCTCTCCCATCAATAACTAATTTAAAAAATACCCTACAGGCTTGCCAATCTTATGGGAGCATTTTCTCAATTGAGGTTCCCTCCTTTCAAATGACTTTAGCTTGCATCAAGTTGACACAAAACTAACCAGCAGATCTCTAATTCTAATCAGTAGACATAAACATTTATATAAAAAATCAGACAATATTAATACAATGGGCACAACAGTAAAAGCATATGATTAATTTCCATTGCTTACTTGAATTCAGATACAAATTCTGCTTATTCATATAACATAAACAAACTAAGTATAGGACTGCATAAGATCAGTTACTTACAATAACCAGAATTAAATCAAATCTTCCTATCTGTGTGATACATGTTAAATTCTCTGGGGCTATGTTTTTTATTTATAAATATGTCTTTATATAAATATGATATATTATATATTATATTAGAATACGATATATTAAAAGTCTTAATACATCTTCACCTTATGAATATACAAATACTGAGAATAAATAAAATATTATGTGAATCCTTTAGACTAGTACTTGTTGGAGACCACCTCTGAGCATACTGGAAGATGATTGGCTCACAGTGATGTCAGAAACAGACCTAATAGCTGGAACTGGGAACCCAGTATCTCAAGATGAAAGGAATCCTGGCTGCAGGCCTTGTACAGAATTATTGGCATAAAGTTGGGAAATGCAAAGAACAGACTATCTACAAGCACATATTAAACAACACCACCCCAATCACCTCTGCCCTGGGCAATGGCAATGCACTTTTTCTGGTGATGGAACCATGAATTTAAAAACACACTTTGACAAAGAGGAAAGCCACACCTATGCCATTGAACATTCAGAAATCAAATCACTCTCTCCATGTGGCACAGGGGTTTCAAGCACAGGCATCCACACACATAAAACCTGAATGATCACAGGTAGGATGTTTTATGAATATCTAGTAGAAACAGGTCTACAACACAAGGAGATAGACTCGTGGAAAACAAGCTTCCCTAAAGAAGTTTCAAGTCATATGTTTCAAATGCCGTTGGGGAAGAACACACTATTAGTGAAAGTCAACAGTTGCAAACACTGAGGAAATGATCTTCAAGGGCTGAAGACAACAAAGTAATATGAAACAGACTTTATACTTTTTAAAGTTCAGAGACAAAGGAATGAAAATGCCACATCATTCATAGACAAAGGTGTGAATTACGGTAGGCATCGCTGAAGAGGAATGTAAGTGAGTGGATGAGACAACTGCAGATAGTAATCTAACTACAGCAGAGAAAAAGAGATGGAGAATATTAAAAAGAAGTCACAGTGGTGGACAGTATAAATTATATCATGAGTTTCAGTTCCTTGTTGTAGGGCCAGCCCTCGGAACTGAATACATCTCTGAAATTGTGTCTTATAAAAAAGGCACACCTCTAGAAGATTATAGTATGTGACTAATGATGGCTAGTCTTTGAAACTGAGTTATATAAAATGATTTTATTTGTCCTGTTCATATTGCAGCATAGAAAAAGCACATATAACTGGAAAATGGACTAATAATTCTATTTTCTGCAACTTTCTCTGGCTACACTCTTAATATTAGCTGATGACAAAGTAGAATAAGAAAAAAGCTGAGCTTCCGATTTCTCTGAGGAACAGTATTCTTTCACACTTTTCACAGCAACTGTTCAGGATATCCTTGGAGGTATCAGGGTCTGGTTACTTGAATCACTTGTATGAGGAACCTCACTCTATCACAGGGTTCAGGGGGTGCAACAGCATACTAAGAGAACTTGCTGCCTTCTATGTGATTCAGAACTCTAATTCTGACTGATGTTTTGCTGTGCTGGGAAGGCCAGAAGGCTGCTTACAGGTGGGATCTTTGTAGTCTCATTCCTACTCGGAGCAGTGGTCATCAAACTTTTGATAAATGTTAAGAACTTTTCCAGAGATTTAGATTCTTCAGTGGCCCTGGTTGGGTGGCCAGAGAAAGGGTTTGAGAAATTTCTCAAGAGGAATTTTTATCCCATGGGACTTTAATGCAGATACACCCCAGTTGACACTTCATGAAGCACTGCCCAATCGATTCCAGAAAGTTGAATGACATCCCCAGGATAAGACTGGGAGACCATAAGTGTCATGGTTAATCTAGAGTCACCCTAGTGACCCATTTCCTCTGTTTGAAGGCCTCCTCTTTGAGGAGATTCCAACTGCTAAAGCATAGATCACTGTGTCTAAGGAGACCTTTGTTAGACATAGCTACATTCATCACTCTTTTGATATCCATCAGAAAGTCTCTTATCAATGTTCCCTTCACCATTCACCTCACATATGACCCATGTTATATGCACTGACTATGGAGCCTACATAACAGAGGCAAATTATATAAGGTTAACTCAGTGAGCTCAATAAAAGCAGATATGAATCCTTTCCTCACATATAAATATCTCCTCTCTCCAAATAAATCTAAATATTGGATTTTTTTTAAAGACAGATTCTATGTAACCTTGGCTGGCTTAGAACTTGCATATAAACCAGGCTAGCCTTGAATCTGCAACAGTCCTTCTATCTGTGCCTTATAAGTGCTTGTTGGATAGAACACAAAGGTTTCCTTAAAAGACTGTTTTACTTTCTCAACTCTAATTGACAGAGGTCACCTGTCAATTTTTTTTATTTTATTTTTTGAAACAGGGTCTCACTATATATTACTAGTTGTTCTGGATCTTGCTCTGTAGACCAGACTGGCCTTGAATTCACAGAGATCTGCCTGCCTCTGTCTCCCAAGTTCTTGTATTAAAGGCATACACCACCACATGTGGGCTCAAAGTTATATATTTTTTTAATTTATTTATTATGTATACAGAAGAGGGTGCCAGATCTCATTACAGATGGTTGTGAGCCACCATGTGGGTGCTGGGAATTGAACTCAGGACCTCTGGAAGAGCAGTCGGTGCTCTTAACCGCTGAGCCATCTCTCCAGCCCCTCAAAGTTATATTTTTAATCTTTATGACTTTAAGAATATTTCAGGGGCTGGAGAGATAGCTCACTGGTTAAGAGCTCTTAGAGAGGACCTGAGTTCAGGGAGTATACAGCCATCTGTAAATCCATCCGTGATCCAAAGCCTACAGTCTCCGTGGGCACTCATACTCACATGCACATGTCCACACACAGATACACACACATACATATAATTAAAAAAATCCAAATCTTAAAGAGTATTTCAAAGGGATTGGTAATAAAACACATAACTACTATCAATTCTAAATATTAAAAACTTTGGAATGAATGTATTTGAACCATTTGTGTGAAAGGAGATAAGCAAATTAATTTTCTAAGTAAGCAAAACTGTATGTGATTCTTCTTATCTAGCTAAAGGCACAAATCCTCCAGATGTTGGATGCCAAATATGAAATCAGAAACTAGACTGAAACAAATATGCCATTAGAGATAAGAAAAGCATGGGATTCCAGAGCAGGTGAGTCTAGCTGCCCATTAGCTTGCCTCTCGTTTTCACACCTTTGTGTTCTTGGCAAGGAAAATAAAGACACTAATGCGTACAAACCAAGATGAACAGCTGGAAAAAACGACTCTCAAAGCTGGTTTGGACTGCTGCTGTGAGGCTTCCAGCTTACCTGTAGGAAACCCCAGGACAAAATGAAAATTTCTGGCATACATGACAGTGGATGGAAGCCTAGTCTATGCACAGGGGAAAATAGTCAAGGGCATCTCACTAGAGAGTTTTAGAATCATCTAGATTAGTTTTATTTTAGTATGAACAGAGTCCCTGAACACTGTTGTATTAATGTAGAGACTTGTTTGAGGTTATAAAGAAATGTTAAAACAACATTCATTATTTTTCTCTATACATTGCAAATAGTTTTTAAAACTTAACATGCTCGTCATTTGACTAAAGTTTAAGAGTATATTATATAAAAGATAGAAATAAGGAACAGATAATGCAACAGCATCCTGGGGTTCTGTTCATATTAAAATAAAGCTAATATATTTTTGCAATTCATTTAAGTAATATTTTTGAGTAAGTGCTTTGTGGAAGGCACCATGGTAGATGTGTGGAGGTTTCTAGATGTAACCAACCGTCTTATTAAATAAGAAACACAGAGCCAATGTAAAGATAAAAGCCCAAGAGGTCAGAGCTAAGAGCCTTACCCGCCTGCTGCAGCTAGCTTCTTCAGCCAAGAGACCTCTCCAAAAGAGAGCTACTTCCTGTCTGTTTGATTTAAATAGTTTCTGTTCTGCCTTCTCATTGGTTGGGTTTACAACTGCCTAGTCACTGCCTGTCTGTACAGACCTCCAGACACACATTGGAGTGTGTGTCTCCAATGTGGCTGTATCCTTGAACACACAGAGATCTACCTAGCTCTGCCTACCAAGTGCTGGGATAAAAGGCGTGCACCTCCTTTAGCAAATCCTACAGGCGTGCACCATCACAACTGGCTTTCGCTATGGCTTGCTAATAGCTCTGACCCCTAGGCAACTTTATTTATTAACATACAAATAAAATCACATTTCAGAACAAATAAAATACCACTATAGAGGTTCAAAGATGAGGTTTTGTTTCTGGCAGGTTCACAGGATAGTAAACCTTAAATTCTGAAAACCAAGATTACTGCAGCCAAATGAGACTGTAATAACCTTTCATGCATTAAGACTCAATGTTTGGGAAGTATTTTTCAGAGAGCTGTTGAATATATACTAAGAAATAATAAATGGGGGTGGATATTACTTTCCTAATCTTTAAAATGGATACAATAAAAGTATTTTATATTTTCATCACTATCATGTTATATCAATACTCAGGGTAAGTCAGAACACAGTATTTTTCAGTAAATGTAGCAATGAGTATTAACATTGTTCCAATATAAATTATGCTAGCCTATTTTCATGGGGCCTATTGCAGTCACTTTGAAATAACTTATTACTGTTTAGTATAGACAATAGAACACTACTGTGCATGAACTAAGCAATGCCTCTTTGCTACTAGCATGAGTACAGTTGTTACCTAAATAGCTAATGTTCAAATAAATAGACTTACTCAAGTTCTAGATGTTGTAAATTATCCTTAAAATATGAAGTAACAGAACTGTCACAGAAAGTGCCAAAATAAGTCCGTTGAAAAGCATTGGGTAGCTGATGTGCTTTCCTTCAAGCCATTCAGAGGGACATATGAAGAACAAATGTGCTTTCCCATAAGTCCTATAATTAATGCAGCATATTAGAAAAATATGTCATTTCAGGCCAAACATAAGGATGCTAATACATATGTTCCAGATTCACATCATCTCCAAAACGAAGGAACTGTAAGCTATAAAAAGGGAGAAGATGCAAAGACGTGTGTGTACAGGAATACAAGCCTAGTTTCATCAGACAGTTCATATTTTAGGAAGGGAAGTATTTCTACCTAAGAAGTGGTAAGGACTTAAAGGTATAGCTGTTGTTATAAATCATCAATAGGGAAACTAATACCTGACCAGTTTTAAGAAGCTAGCTCAAACTAATTACTCCTTTTTCGTTGGTTCCATTCTTCTAATTTATTGTTTTATACTATACCTCTTACATTTTCATTGTGGGGGAGGTATATTCTTGTCCAGTTCTACCAGAGACTAGAGGAACTGAAACTGAAATTAGTGGAGACTAATTCTATGTAATCAGCTCCTTCCATGCACTGGGAATCGTCTCTCAAAACTGAACTGCAACACAGACAGCATTCGTATCAGAACGACTGCTTCATAAACACCATCTCACAGTTTGCAAAGCACAAGTTTGTAACAGATACAAAAATAGTTAAAATACACATACACACACACACACACACACACGCTTTCCCTCTTTAGCCTCTCACCCCAATGTCTTCTTCTCCATCACTCTCCAATGTGAGTTTTCTAGTTTGACGTGAATTTGCTAACCTCTGCCACTTCACTTCAGCCCTTTATGCTTCTAGCGCCCAAGTGGAACCCCTTACCACATCCCCATGAAATCAATACTCTTTTCAGATATTGAAAAATCAAACTCATTTCCACGAGCAAAATATCAGCTCTTGGCCAGAGAATACACTTCCTGCCTCTGAGCAGTACGTGCCGCTCCTTATTGAGCTGCTCTGCAATACAGAAATTTCATCTAGAAAAACATTTTGACAGGCAGGAAGTTTCAAGAGCTTCTGAATAAGCACGCCTGTTTCACTGATGCACAGGTGGTCTGTTCTTAAAGACTCCTGGCTCCCAAGCCCCACTAAACAGGGGGAGCTGCATAAACTCTTGGCCTCATTTTCTCAGGGTGCATGCACAGCGGGAATAATGAGCTTGCTTCTCAGAGAGTAAACAACTGGAGAATGTGGGGCCCTAACACTTCGGGAGACATCCTGAAATCTCTGAGAAGACACCGTGTTCTTGAAAGAGCTGAAGTCTCTATCAGTGATGTTATCCTACTACAGTCTTGGTTTGTGTTCAGGGAAACAGAGCTAAAACATGTTACAACACTTGCCCTACCACACCCAGTATGTGTCAGGTACACAGAAAGGTCAC
>CABHPQ010143397.1:0-23521 GCA_902168405.1 Peromyscus aztecus | reverse complement strand
TTTTTTCTTTTCTTTTTTTATATTTATTTTTCCTTTTTTTATTTTTTAACATTTTTTCCCTTTAGTTTACCCACCACAGTTTGTGGTGGTATTGTATTCCCCAAAATACTGTGCACTCTAATAATCTTATCTGGGGTCAGAGACAGAACAGTCACAATATTAAATATAGAGGTTAGGCAGTGGTAGCACACACCTTTAATCCTAGCATTCCAGAGGCAGAAATCCATCTGTTCAAGGATACAGCCAAGCATGGTGACTCACTCCTTTAATCCCAGAAAGCGAGCCTTTAATCCCAGGGAGTGGTGGTAGAAAGCAAAAAGGTATATAAGGCGTGAGGACCAGAAACTAGAAGCATTTGGCTGGTTAAGCGTTCAGGTTTCTAGCAACACAGTTCAACTGAGACCCATTCTGGATGAGTACTCAGAGGCCTCCAGTCTGAGGAAACAAGACCAGCTGAGGATCTGGCAAGGTGAGGTAGCTGTGACTTGTTCTGGTTCTCTGATCTTCCAGTTCACCCCAATACCTGGCTCAGGTTTGATTTTATTAAGAGGAACTTTTAAGATTCCTGCTACAACAGTTTCCCTCCCTCTTCTCCTCCCATTCCCTCTCCCCAACTCCCATCTACCTCCTTCCCCATTCACCCATTCCTCCTCCTTCTCCATTCAGAAAGGGGCAGGCCTCCTATGGGTATGGCACATCAAGTTGAGGTAGGACCAACTCGTTCCTCTATATATAGGCTGGGCAGTTGAGGCAAGGGCATTTTCTTGCCCAAAAGTGATTAACTTTTGCTACAATGAAAGTAAACTCCATATAGAGTTTCTTTGATGCCTGTCATCTTCTCTGAAGTAGACTGGTGATGCCAGGAGCAGAAATGTCTCATTGTCATAAAAAAAGAATAAAATCTATTGTTAAAATATCTTAAATGCCATATTCTGTAGATCTCTGAAGTGTTTGAAGATGACCTGAATATCTAAGACATATCTCTCTTTGATCTTAAAAACATACCTAACATAACTACAAGTTTGATTGCAATGACTAACTACTAATTTTCATTTCTTTATATTCTAATTAGTTGGTAATAATAACTTTCAAGGATTAGCAATTTGCATTACATTGTTAAATGAACTGTATAGGTACAATACCATGAACAAGATTAAAAATATATGTACAGTATTTTCTAACAAAATCAGTCTCAATTTTGTATCAATATACATAATTTGCATATAATACACAAAAATACAATCCAATGTAAAATATTTAAAACTAGTAGTTGCTTTCTAAAAGTAGATTCAATAATCTATCTTTTTATCTTATCATATCTATATTCTTTCTTTTTTTTTCTTTTCAGAGTAGATTCAATAATCTACCTTATATCTTATATCTATATCCTCTTTTATTCTTTTTTTTCAAACAAGAACCCTAAATCTGATCTCCTTTGTTTAGTCTTTTTCCTGACAATTAACAATAGCAACTTGTAACCAACCACCTAAACAATGACAATTATCTATAACGCATTGAATGACCAAAAAACTCCCATCCCACCTCTTGGGAATGTGGACATAGTGTTCTTAAAATTACTTCCTGCTATTTTGGGGGCACAGACATCTTTAGGGAAGCCTGAAAAGAAAAGTTGGGGGTTAACTGTCAAGTCTTGAGAGAGGTAACTGTATCATTTGTTGTTCAGTCTCTGCACAATGGGAAAATGCAGGGCTTGTTTCGAGTCCTTGCTTGATTAGTCTGTGAGGCTGGATCATCTCAGTTAGCCATCTTGAAATTGTCCTGAGCATTTTGTAGTTCAAAGCCAATCTTTGGGTGGTGTTTGTCAGCTTAGTGGTGTTATCCTGATGGAATCCTCATTGTGGGGCAACATCATCTTTTTGGAAACTTCAAAGCTGCTATTAGTCTCAGTCATGGTTCCCTTCAGAAAACTTTTATTGTCTCCTCTGTGGTTTGGAGCAATATCAACTGTATCTGTGGCAGAATCATGTCTCACAGCCAGTCTAAATTTTGCAATACAAAAGGTTCCATCCTTCTTCACCAAACATTCTTTGATTTCAAATCTCTGTGAGCAATAGCTGGCCTTACTTAGGTACCAACAATATCCATGTGAAGATGGGGAGACTGCTTGCCATGGACAGATCAAATTTGATCATCCCTTCCACTGTAACAGTGTACCTAGTCAAGTAGTCAAAAAGGGATCCATACTCTTGGTAATCTGATACCGACCACAGCTGAGTCCACATGCCATTGTCTTTGTTGTCTGCTGCTATAAATCCTAGGGTGTTTTCATGGCATAACATCACAGTCTGATAAGTCTCTGCCTCTTGAAACCACAAAGTCCTTCCCCAGAAGAGAATATCTTCACAGCAATTTCTCCCAGACACTTGCTTCACCAAACTTCTCCAAACTTTGTCAAGGCTTTCTTATAACATGATGGTCCTGGCAATAGTTTTCTGAACAGGCAGTGATAAACACTTCATCCCTTGTAGCAGCATTGCTATCACCACTAACAAGATGAGAAGTAGCCTACAATGTGGAGCAGCAGTCACCTCCTCTGTCATCCTGCCACCACTGTTTATTTTTCCTCAGCAAACCTCCCAGGCTAGCCTCAAACTCTGGATCCTCCTGCCTCTGTCTCCTTCAGCAAATCCTACAGGTGTGTTCCACTACAACTGGCTGTGTGTAGCTTGGGTCTGCCTGAAGTCTGCAAGGCCCCAGGCAAGGAACTTTTTTGTAAATTCATGCCACATGTTGGGTGCTAGAAGTAACATGAATTGCTACATGGTCTTATTAATAATAATAATAAAAAAATCCCAGAGCCAGATATTTGGGTGAAAGCTGAAAGATCAGAGAAACAGAACAAGCCAGCCATGTTCCTACTTCTATGAAATACTCAGGCTCAAGAACAAGACTTCCTGTTTACTCATGCCTTATATACCTTTTTGTGCCATGCCATCTTCCTTCCTTCCTACTGCTGGGATTAAAGGCATGTGCCACCAGGGCTGGCTGTGTTCCCAGTGTGGCCTTGAACTCACAGAGATCTGGACGTATCTCTGTCTCCTGAATGCTAGGATTAAAGGCATGTGCTACCACTGCTTGACCTCTGTTAATGTAGTAGCTGATTTTGTCTCCTCATCCCCAGGTAAGCTTTACTGGGGTACACAATATATCACCACATTTTAGAGTCTATAAGGAATCTGTCTAGGACCTTCTCACTTTTAGAGTCTCCATTGAGAAGTTGGATGTAATTCTGATAGATCTGCCTCTATATGTTACTTGACCTTTTTCCTTAACAGCTCTTAATAGTCTTTCTTCATTCTTTATGTTTAATGTTTTGATTATTATGTGGTAAGGTGACTTTTTTTCTGGTCCAGTCTATTTAGTATTCTGTAAGTCCCTTGTACATTCATAGGCATGTCCTTCTTTTGGTTGGGAAAGTTTTCTTCTATGATTTTATTGAATATATTTTTATGCCTTCAGGCTGGAATTCTTCTTCTATCCCTATTTTTCTTAGGTTTGTTCTTTTCATGATGTCTCCGATTTCCTGGATGTTTTGTGTTAAGAATATTTTGGATTTAACATTTTCTTTGACTGAAGAATCTATTTCCTCTATTGTATCTTCAATGCCCGCAATTCTCTCTTCCATCTCTTATAATCTGCAGGAGATGCTTGTATCTATAGTTCCTGTTTGTTTACCCAGAGTTTTCATTTCCAGAATTCCCTTAGTTTGTGTTTTCCTTATTGCATCTATTACAATTTTCAAGTCTTGAACTGTTTCCTTCACCTGTTTCATTGTTTTTTCTTGGCTTCCTTTAAGGGTTTATTGATTTCTTCCAGTTTTTTGTTTGTCTTTGTCTCCATTGCTTTAAGGGAATTTTCATTTTATCTTTAAGGTCCTCTATCATCTTGATAAAGTTATTTTTAAGGTCATTGTCTTCTGCTTCATCTGCATTGAGTTGTTCAAGGCTTGCTGTTTTAGGACCACTGAGTTCTGGTGGAGCCATATTGCCCTTTATGTTGTTGAATATATTCTTACACTGGCATTTATCTATTTCTTCTTCTGACTGGGGTAGGTGGTGCTTGTGCTTATAGGGACTGCTGGACTTCCAATTGGTATGGGTGGTACCTGTGCCTAAAGGGTCTGCTGATGTTGCCAGAGAGGGCTGCCTATAGGGAGGATGCTGGGGTAGGTGTGGTTGGACAGCAGAGTGTTTCTTGTGGGAACAGAGTCCAATGGGTTACAGTGGTGATGGTGCATCCTGTCCACAAGTCTCTCACCTGCTGCTACTGATTTTTTTTAAAGGCTCTGTTATATAATTTAAGATCAGGCATCTTGATACCCTCTGATTTGTGCTTTCTGCTAAGGATTGCTTTGGATATTTGGGACACTTTGTAATTTCATATTAAGATTGCTTTTTTTCTAGTTTTTTTGATGATACTTACTGGTATTTTGATAGGAATCATATTAAATCTGTAGATTTCTTTTGATATTTCAGCCATTTTCACAATAATAATTTTTATAAGTTAATTAACATGGGCATTCTTTTCATACAATCTCCAATTATTTTTCACTCTTGTGTCTTAATGTTTTAGTCACTTGGTTAGACTTATTCCTATGTATTTAATGCTGTTTTGTAAGATTTTTATGATTAGGATATTTTTCCTGATTTGCTTCTCTACAAGATAGTTATTGGTATATAAAAGAATGGCTGGTCTTTATGTTGTTTTGCATCACCCTATACAAAAAGTATTTATCAGTTCTAAGAGTTTCTGGTGGGGAATTAGAAGTACAGATTCACATCATTTGAAAATAGTAATTTATTTATTCTGTTTCTATCTGTATCCCTTTTATTTCTTTATCTTGTTAGTGCTTTAGTTAATACTTCAATCAAAATAGTGAATAACACTGTAGTAGGCACCCTTGTTTCATGCTGGATTTCAGAAGAAAGTATCTCAATTTTCCCCATTTAATAAATGTCGGCTATGGGTATGTCAAACATATCTTTACTTTATTGAAGTAAGCTCCTGATGTTTTTAAAATTTTTGGGGGGTGGGTTATTGTGAAAAGATAATAAAAATTGTCAAAGGCCTCTTCTGCATTGATTGGGGTTATCCTGTGACTTTTTTCCTTAAATCTTTTTATATGCTAAACTTACCTTATTGATTTGTGTGTGGTAAATCACCTTGCATCCTTCTCCCTCAAATGAAATTAACTTGATCATGACCTCATTGGGTTATTGGATATAATTTGCAGGAATATTATTAAGATTTTTGAATCAAGGAAATTGGTTTACAGTTGAATTCTTGATTGTATTTATATCTGGCTTTGATATCCATGTAATGCTAAATTTTTAAAATGAGTTTAGTTTTATTTCTTTCTTTTTTAATTTTTGGAACAATTTGAGAACCATTATTATAAGTTTATCAGAATTCAGCAATGACTCCATCTTGTTCTGGATCTCACTGGTCTTGGTGTATACTCTACTGGTAGGATGAAATTTGTTCCCAGCCAGGAAGGGTGTGGCTCTCTCTTCTGTACTTCTAAGCTTGAGTCTGCCTTCAACCATGTGCAGTCTTTTTTCCATCCATGTCCAAACTTGTGCTCTCTGCAGTGACTCACTGGGCCTTTCTTCACTCAGAGGCTGTGGCAGCTGAGGATGTGTAATGTTTTCAACCTAATAATTCACAATGGCATAGATTTTATTAATATACACTTTCAAAATAGTGCCCAAAATGAATGTAAAGCATTTATCTATCAAAATAGCATCTCTTGATGCTGCTCACTGCTGTTTGAAAGAATCACCCTCTCACCAAAGCCTATGACTGTATTTGAGGCTTGTGATGGTTCTAGGCTTGTCCTAGAGTAAGATATCCAACATTTGTATCTCTGATGCACATCTTGGAAGCAGATTCCTTCCTTTCCTTGTCCTGTCTGGGAACTGTGTATCTGTGTCTGTGTTCTGTTCCCTTCTCTTGAGTCGAGTCTTATTTTCTCTTCATTTTCATTATTCTTTCACTTTGATTTAGATTTGTGAAGCTCTTTGTCAAATCTTCTTTTGGGGATATAATCTAATTCTGTTTATTTTGAATCTCTCCTTCACAGGCTCACATTGAATTAGTCTGTCTTTCACTATCTTACCCAGAGTTTTAAGTATGAAGGTCAAGCTGATATGCCAATAGGATGGCAAACTTATAAGAAGCACTATTTCCAGCGTATTGAAATAATGCCCTAAGCCCACAGCAAATCTGGACAAGATAGAATAAAGGGAAAAAACCTAAAATGTTGTATAAAGGGCAAATTTACTTCATTTTCAGAAGCAATCTCTGATTGCTACTTAGCAGTAAATAACAGTTATGTGCAAGGACCGAAGTGACTTGTGACCCAAAGTTCCTACTGTGAATGGTAGTTGTATTTTTTGATATATAAAGTTATGTCTGTCTATCAGAAGTTCATCATCAAGTAAAAATAGTAGCCTAAGTAACAACTCCTCTACATTTGCTTGAGAATCTTACTTTGTATTTATTTTTCAAGCACTTTATCTACCTTACCATTGTATCATTCATTCATTGTTTGTTGATAATATATCCATCTGAAGGTACATATAAGCTATATTTTTGCATTAGTGTGAGTTTGTGTTGTGGGTATGTGTGGCATAATTATGTGTGTGTGTGTGTGTGTGTGTGTGTGTGTGTGTGTGTGTGTGTGTGTGAGAGAGAGAGAGAGAGAGAGAGCGGGGGGGGTATGTGCTCCTGGACATATGGACAGGCAAAAGGAAAAAGTGGGATACCTGCTATATCACTCACTGCTTTATTCCTTTGAGTCAGGGTCTCTTGCTGAACCTTGAAATGGGTCAGCAGACTACTGACCTGCTATTATCTCCAGTCTACATCTCTAGCTTTGTGGCATCCTCTGACAAAGAGAATGTTGCAGAAATTCCACATACTCTACTAATAAAGATAAACAGAGACTATATAACATTTCAGACCAGTTGGAAAATTTCCTCTCTTTTAGTAAAATATTTAAACCAATAGAACCCTCTAAGGCAAAAGAAAAGAGAGAAAGGAAGAAAAATAAAGGTAAGTGTTGTGTACTAATGATTCAAACTATTCCTACTTAATTTCTAGTCATATATTTTCACTGATTATTGAGGGTTGGGATTGCTCTTTATGAATGGGAGTAACACTTATCACTTGCTGTGTGCTTTGATTTTTTTGGAAAGCTTAGTAAAGCATGAACAGGAGGGTGAGGGGAGGGAGAGTCTGAATATTTTGTTCCCAAGGCTTGCCTCCTTCTATGGAAGGTTTCCCACATGTACAGCTCTAGTGAAAATTCCTTGTCCTTGCCTCCTTGGAATAAAAGTTGATGTCTGTCTTTTGGTGAGACAACTCTGTTGTAGAATATTATTTTAAGGTGCTTCACTTTTGTTTATGTTGCATTTGTTTAACTCTGTGAAGCTGTGTTACTTTGCCTGTCTAAAACACCTGATGGTATAATGAAGAACTAAATGGCCAATAGTAAGGCAGGAGAAAGGATAATCAGGGCTAGTAGGCAGAGAGAATATATAGAAGGAGAAATCTGAGAGAGAAAGGAGCAGAGGAAGCCAGAGAAGGAGGAGGACATCAGGGGCCAACCACCCAGCTTCACAGCCAGCCACAGAGTAAGAGTGAAAGTAAGATTACAAAAATAAGAAAAAGAAAAAGATGCAAAGGCAAAAGGTAGAAGGGGTAACTTAAAGTTAAGAAAAGCTGGCTAGCCACAATCCAAGCTAAGGCCAGGCATTTATAATTAAGAATAAGCCTCCATGTGTGATTTATTTGGGAGCTGGGTGGTGGGCCCCCCAAATAGCAAAAGTAACCAACAACATTTTGGCAGTCCAACATGGGCCCAAATTTCCATGTAGGGCTTAAGAAAGATGAGAAAAAAAAGATATGGCTCCTTTAAGAGTTTCCGCTGGACAGTTTCTGCTTGCTGATGAGTCCTTGAGCAGCCAGGACATGAAGTAGAAACAACAACAACAACAACAACAAAACAAAAATAAAAACAACAAACAAAAAAAAACTAAGTAAAAATGCCTGCCCCAGTGCAAGCATCAGCATTTTAGAGCTCCAGGAAGGCTAAATGCAGTTCTTGGTCATGAATCTCTAACCAGGCCACAAGCAATAGGCTTGACTTTCATGACCCAAGAAGTGGGTGAAGCCAGCAGTCAAAGCCAAGGGCAGAGATCCATGATGCTTATCACTTTAAAATTTGTCCATGCAGTCAAAATGACTAGAAGATATACAACAAAAGTGGTCCAGACTGAAAAGCCTCTGAACAGTATCCAGTGTGTTTTACAGTATACATAGGCTTAAGAAAGAAAGAAAAAGTCTATAGTCATAGGACAAAAAGGAATAGTTTATAAAATAGTCTTTAAAGAGAGAGTAAAGAAAAATGCCACATAAGATGGGAAATACACAAGGAGTCTACATCCTGTTTAGTATTGTGTTGATTTTGAATTTTTTTTGAATGTAGAAAAGAGACTTGCTAAGGAGCCACAGGATTGAAAGAGGGACTGGTGAAATAAACCAGTCTACATACTTTAGGAACGCCTTAACTTTATAAAAGTAAAAAAAAAAAAATGTGTTTGTCTAAGGGAAATAAAAAATGCTTTGTAGTTTTGTTCCCACAGGAGATGAGAGGCTATGGTTTCCTTCAGGAATAATATGGGTCATGTTTGAACAAGGGAGACCCCCTGAATCTTCAGAGATGCTATGTATCAACAAAGATTATAGCTGGTCTTCCCAGGACTTGGCCATTATATCAAATTTTCCCTCTGGGACCTTAAAGATGTTTTACCCACAAACAGGAAGCAGTCGAGAGATAACAACATTCACATTCCCAAGAGTTGGGTGGGTGTGGATGGTCTTTGGTTATTTGGTGGGTTGTGGATGTTTGTTATAATTTAGGGGAATATGAAAATATAAGATAAAAAGACAACTATTAAACTCAGATATTTTGCATTGGTATGGATTTTGGAATATTGATACAAATTCAAAATTAATTTTGCTACACTGTGTATATATTTCTACTTTTGTTTAAGGTATTGTACGTAGGCAGTTCATTTAAAAATGAAAGGTAAAATTCTAGTTTTTGAAAGTTATTATTATTTAGGATAGTCAAGAAACATAGATTGGTAGTCATCCATAACAATTCAATTTGTAAATATGTTAGGTATGTTTTCAAGATATAGAGATAGATTTTAGATAGACAAATGATTTTCAAACACCCCAAAGATGTATAGAATATGGGATTTAAAATGTTTTGTTAACCTAAGGTTTTTATGACAATGAGACACATCTGCTCCTGGCAGCACCAATTTACTTCAGAGATGATGGGCATCAAAGAAATTCCTTATGGAGTTTGCTTTCAATGTGGCAAGGCTATTCATTTGAGCAAAAGCTGCTCTTGCCTGGACTACTTGACAGTATATTGTATAAACTGGACAGTCAGGACTCAGGAAAATGACTGCTGAACTTTGTCAAAACAAGGTGAGATGGTCCTTCAGAGTTCCTGCTTTACAGAAGAAGCTGCCAGACATTCTTCAGGGCTCAGAGGAAAGTGACTGACAAACTTTGCCAACATAGGCAGGACAATCTTTGAAATTGTCTTCTTCATTGAAAAGTCTACCAGATACTATGGGCCTGTAGGCTGAAGATGGATGCCCCAATGTTGCAGAAGGAACAAGGCAGTCAGTCGTCTCTGCCATTGCTAGAGTTTTGGGAGTTGTTTTCAATGCACTTTCTGTTTACTCTAATAATATCATCCTTCTGGGGCCTTTGACAGAGTTGAAGACTAGATAGTTACAGTTGCAATTTTCCTTAGTTACAATAGAAAGTAAATTATGTATAAAACTTTGGAGTCTCTCCTTTTCCCTCAGCCTTTCACTTTATTATTGATGTTTGTTCAAACTTAATTCTCAATTCAGGATAAAGTATTTCCTTATAAATATTCTTTTTCATTTTTTCTATTAAGGAATATTTTATTCATTTTACATACCAACCACAGATCCCCCTCTCTTCCCACCTCCCACCCCTCCAGACTTTCCCCTTCCCAAACCACCCCTCATTCCCTCCTCCAACAAGGTAAGCCCTCTCATATGTAAGAAGTCCTCCCTTGGACAGTAAATCATCCTTGGGAGATGAGGCATATTTCCAAGATAAACCTGCGAATAAAAATGATAACTACTGCTTTTTCTGTGTGACACTCCCAGGCAAATCTTTCAGAAATCCCAATAGCAGCAGAAATTCTCCATATGTAACTCTATGATCATATTAAATTCTTGGTCTCTTGTTAAAAAACAAAACAACAACAACAAAAACAAAAAAAGCCTGTGGAGTCACTAAGATGGATGTATGGTGGAGTGTTTTCTCTAAATCTGCTAAATGTAAATGGACTGAATATTGTAAATTAATTCTTACTTGATAACTGTTTTTTTTGTATGTAGTGATACTACATTAAAGTCAAAGCTTTTTATTTTATTTTATTATTGTAGAATATTATTTTGAGGTGTTTTACTTTTGTTTACGTTGCATTTGTTTAGCTCTGTGAGGCTGTGTTACTTTGCCTGTCTAAAACACCTGATGGTATAATAAAGAACTGAATGGTCAATAGCAAGGCAGGAGAAAGGATAATCAGGGCTAGTAGGCAGAGAGAATATATAGGAGGAGAAATCTGAGAGAGAAAGGAGAAGAGGTAGGCAGAGAAGGAGGAGGACATCAGGGGCCAACCACCCAGCTACACAGCCAGCCACAGAGTAAGATTAAAAACTAAGATTACAGAAGTAAGAAAAATAAGGCCCAAAAGCAAATGGTAGAAGGAATAATTTAAAGTTAAGCAAAAATGGCTAATAACAAGCCAAACTAAGGCTGGGCATTTATAATTAAGAATAAGCCTCCATGTGTGATTTATTTGGGAGCTGAGTGGTGGGCCTCCCAAAAGAGCAAAAGCAACCAACAACATTTTGGTGCCCAATGAAGGGCTAGATTAAAGGAAAAACCAACAACAGTTCTGCGTAGATATTGGCAGAATAACATTTTGTAAATGCTCCAAATTATCATGTAAGAGTACCTTTTCCCTGCTGGTGCCCCGAAAAGAAGCAAACTAGAATGCCTTGTCCCTATAGATTTTGACCATAGAAAGCATGCTTGTTAAATAAGGCAGAAAATAGCTTTCCAAATTAAGTCAGCAAACATGAGAAAGAAGAGAATATTATTTTGTGAAGATAACTTACTTAGCAACTGATTCAAAACAACCTGCCTATCCATCCCTTGCTTTCAGGAGGCTCAGTAGATGCCAGATAGAGCAGATTCCAGTTGTGACCAGCTGGGAAATGGCACACTCTAAAACCTTCATCTTATACATAGAAAACTGCAGATGCTTTGAAAGAAAATCCTACACAGAGGTTTTCTGAGCCTCAGTATCCTTTCTCGAGGCAAGATATCAATAGGCAATTTTGCAACTCTATGTTTAATCTGTTTACGAAGTATAGATTTTTTTTCCTGTCTGAAACATTTTCTACAAGTTACTTTTATTCCTTCTCTCTTTTTTTCTACACTCAGTTTTAGAAGACTTAGAAATATGAAAAGGGAGCAGTTGAATGATTTTTTAAATTATCTGATCATTTAAGCAATTTAATTTATGGATAGACATAAATTTCATTTAATGTTGCCTTTTTCATATTTGATGACTTATTTTGATGAAATTTTAATATTGTACTCAATATTAGCAACATAGAAATATATATTTTATATATATAATGTATAATTGCTTTGCATTTATTTTTCTGTACTACAATTTCCTTTAGTTTCAAGTACAGATTGCATCATCTTCACAAGTATATGGTTGGAACTGGAAAATATACTAAGGAAAGTAATCCTGTTTTAGAAAGTCAAGCCCCATATTTTCTCTTTTACCTATGGAACATAGATTAGAAACTTTAGACACAATAATATAACCTGGAATAATTATAGAAACTAAAAAAAAAGTAGAAAGAGGACATTGGGGGAGCATGGGAAGAAGAATTTCTAGATTTAGAGATAGCAAGACACAGGTGGTATGAAAGGGCAAATAGAAAAAATGAGTATGTCTTAACTAGAAACAGGGAAGTAGTGTAATACAGAAAGCAGGAGAAATATAAAAGATGCTGAGAAAAGCCATAGGAAAGCTATTATTTCATAAGATTATTTAAGCACACACACACAGACTCACACACACACACTCATACTTGCACCACATATATTAAATTATCCCACATGCTGAGAAAATATGCCCCCCATGAGCATAGACTATTTTACAATGACCCCCAGGCAGAGGATATCTTTCTTAAAGGTATTGGTCAAGAGGTTCTAAGATAAGCCCAAAACAATATCAGAATAAGACCCAAGGTTTCTTACAGATATGGAATGATATATATATATATATATATATATATGATTTCTATAATATAAAACAAATAAATATTAAACATCTAATAAATCCATATTATGTACATATATGTAATGTGAATTTATTAGAGTGGCTTACAGGCTGGGGTCCAAGCATACCACAACAGATATCTCTGAGTGTAAAAGTCAAGGATTTTGTAGTTGCTCATTTTAAGGAACGGGATGTCTCAGAGTTCTCAATCTGGCACTGGAGATCCAAGGGAGGTTTAGAGAGCTTCCAATCTTCAGTTTATGTTTAAACTCTGAAGAAATAGTTCTAAAACTGGTGAAAGAATGCCTTAAGAACAGAATAGATAAACTTTCCACAGAAAGTTGGAATAAGCTGACAAAAATCAAAAACTTTCTTCTTCTGTGCCCTTTTATGTAGGTGGACACCAGAAGGTGTGGCCCAGATTTAGAGTGGGCTTTCTCCCGGTAAATGATTCAACTAAGAAAATCCTTCATAGGCATACCCAGCCTCTTGAGTTTAATTTGATGCCAGATGTAGTAAAGTTGACAACCAAGATTTGTCATCACAGATCGTATGGTTGAAGACAACATTTTAGTTCTTAGGGTCTTATAGTGTAGAAAGTTTCCAGGGGAGAAAAGTTATTGATAGCTCTACTTAGCTCTAAATCATGACAACCAGAACAGTGATGGGATCAACAGGATAGGTGCAATAGACGCGTTGGTTATTTGGAATCAGTCAACAGCTGTCAAATTGGCCTTAAAGCCTGTTCCGTTGGAAGGAAACATGCCTGAATTCATGGCTAGAGAGACCATGGTGCCTAGAAGAGAACCTACTGTTACTAAGGTAATACATGTTCTGTCTTCTGAATATTTATCCTTATACCAATAGATAGTGAAACTCTCACATTTTATCAAAGAAGCTTCACTGTGTACCAGAAAGAGACCAGTGGAGATATCTCCAACTCATAAAAGTTCAGAGACTAAGTAACCATGGGACACACACACACACACACACACACACACACACACACACACACACTGGATAAAGGGAAATGAATGAAGCAAGAGAGGAGAGAGAGAATTGAGTGGGACAAAGATTTTTCTTTAATTATTCTTTTATGAATTTTCAGAGCACAATGTATTAAATCCTTACTCAATGCTCTATGAACATTCATTCACTGGTGTTTCACTAAATAAAGCAGATACACAGTTATTTACCATTACAGAAACCAAAACATAATGGAACTAAGAATTCACCTCAAGGACTACTTTTCAAAGCTTAGATGATAGTAGTTGCATGTCAACGTATAAACTGAGTGCCTTCTGAGCACCTGGCTTCTCTAGAAGCCAAAGTCACAGCTATGATTAAATTCTCAAGGACCGTAGTTTGCAGTTGTTTAATTCCAAATCATTCCTGGCTTTACAAGGTCCTACTGAAATATTATTATATATTCTTTTCTCTACTATAGTCTGCTTCCTAAGTATTAGTATTCCTTTTTTCATAATGAACAATTTGATTGGCCAATAAATAAATACCTAAAGTGAGGTAAATTGTGAGTAAGAAAAGCTGCTCAGATGAAAAATTAAATGTAGGAAGAGCATTAAAAATGGCCTTCTGGATGTCTGATTTTTGATAAAGAAACCAGAAATGCACACTAGAAAGAATATAGCATCTTCAACAAACGGTGATTGGCAAACTTGATGGTTACATGTAGAAGAATCCAAAAGATCTACATTTATCCCCCTACATAAAACTCAACTCCAAATAGATCAAAAACCTCAACACAAAACCAGATACACTGAACCCAATAGAATAAAAAGTGGGCAATAGCTTTGAATTCATTGGCAAAGGAGAAGACTTCCTGAACAGAACACCATTAGTTCAACACTAAGATCAACAATTAATAAATGGGACCTCATAAAACTGAGAAGCTTCTAAACGCAAAGAACACCAATGCACTGACAAAGTGGCAACCTACAGAATGAGAAAATATTTTTTTCAGCTATACATCAAATAGAGGGCTGATACTCAAAATATATGTAGAACTTAAGAAACTAGATATTAAGAAAACAAATAGCCCAATGAAAAAATGGGCTGCAGCTCTAAACAGAAAATTCTCAATAGAGGAATATCACTTTTAGAAACTTAAAGAAATATTCAACACCCTTATCCATCAGGGAAATCCAAATCAAAATTATTTTGAGGTTTCATCTTACACGTGTCAGAATGGCTCAGATACATTAAACAAGTAACAACTCATGTTGCCAAGGGTGTGAAGTAAGGGGAACACTCACCCATCACTGGTGAGAGTATAAACATACAGCTGCTATGGAAATCAGTGTGGTGGTTAATCATGAAGATGGGAATCGATGTACCTTATCATCCAGCTAAACCATTCTTGGGCATATACACAAAGGATGCTTCAGCATACCACACAGACACTTGCTCAACAATGTGCTGCTCTCTATTCATAATAGGCAGAAATTGGATACAACCTAGATGTCCCTCAACAGATAAAGAAATTGTGGTACATTTACACAATGTAGTATTACTCAACTGTTTAAAAAAATAAAATCATGGAATTCTGAGGTAAATAGATAGAACTAGAGAAAGAAAAAAAAAACATCCTGAGTTAGGTATCCCAGACCCTTAAAAACAAATATGGTATGTACTTATTTATACGTGGACATTAGCTATAAAGCCAATGATAACCATGCTACAAACTGTAGAACCACAGAAGGCACATATAGAGTAAGGGACTAGAGGGTACAAATACATCCAATAAGGAAAGGGAAATAGAACAGATACTTGTGGATGGATGGGGAGTGGAGGCTGAAACAGAACAGTCAATTGGGGAGGAGAGGGGAAAAGGAATTGATGGACGCAATATGGTGAGAGATAGTTAAAATCATGGGGCATTTGAGAAGTAGCATGGAAACCTAATACTACAGAAACTTCATAAAATACAAACATATATGAAGGTGATCTAAGTGAAATTGGAAAATAATGGGGAAAAACAATCCCAGCTGTTCTTCTCTTGTCACCAAAGGAAGCTTCTAGTATTGGCATTGGGTTATATCTAATTTAGTTGTTGGCCAAAGCGGTCCCATGGGAATCCTCTAACAAGCCAGGCTGTTGCCAAGACAACAGGTTGCTCTCCACAGAAATGGCAGCAGGCATCATTGCTAAAGACACCTACACAACTCACTAAACATGGAAAAGCAGAACTGGTGCTTACATAGAGCCTTCACTTTTGCATTCTAGTGTCTGGTGCAGGAAGGTACTTCACATACTACCAAAAGAGAAGCATAAACACAAGCCAACCCCAAACCTTTTCATCTAAAATGGTGTACTGCGTGCAAGAAATGTTAGGGCATTGGTGCCACAAAACTTGTGGGAATAACCAAACTATAACTGATTTGACTTAGAGTCCACTGCCATGAAGTAACTATCTGCAAAGATTCTGATCATCTTTAATTCTCAGTTTTCCTAATTAATTTAAAATTGAGTGAAGCTGTGGAACCTGATTTGCTAAGTGCGTCTTTACTAAGTAGAAATGTTTTAGATGTAAAACATGTGGGTCATCAAGTTTTCTTCTGTCAGCATGAGATATATGTAGGCATGTATTGAGGGAGAAACAGTGGCCTTCTGAGAGAATTCTGCCCAAGTAACAGATACATAACTGAGATGTACTGGCAAACCTCAGGTTGTGAGAAAGATGATTTAATAGAGTGACACCAATGTCATCAAATGCTTCCTCATAATGCAACAAAACTGTTAGTTCCAAATTTCTCTCATCTTAAGTTTGTTTCCATTTATTTCTATCAATGTCAATATCCTGTCTCTTATGAGTCTTTAGTCCCACATAAGAAATAACTCTCATATTAGGCTCCATGAAATGTAAAATTCAAGAGAGAAGAGAATCTGTTCATCTTCGTGGCTATATCTTCAGGCACTATAGCAAAGCTGGCACATTGCCGACATGCAATATTTATTATATAGATTCAGAAGGCAGAAATTATATTTTAGCAACACTGGTCTGTATCTCCCAGGTGTACTACTATACCTCTTCCTATGCCAGGTAGTAGTAAGTGCTCATTTAATAATTGATGGATAAATGGATGAGGAAACTGATTTTCCTGTGTATGCCATCTACTACCTTTGTCTTCCATACTTATTCATTTATTATTCATGTATTCATTCAACAAATATTAATTGAATAATTTCTGTTCCCAAGTTCTATTCTACTGAAATAAAGAGATGTTTACTCTCCACATGAGGGAAACCTAGTACTTATAAAGATAAGAATCCATTCATCTGTTCATGGGCATTGATGCTGATTTAATAATGTGACTATTGTGAATAGTGCCACAGTTAAAACGGGGATACTTGTAATGATACTGTCTATTGGAGTTTTACTCGGTCATAAAGAATAATTGTGATTGCAAGAAAATAGGTGGGAACGATCATAGTGTTAAGGGAAATGTACTAGAATCAGAAAGACAAATATAACAACTTTTGTTCTCATTGTAAATTCTAGAATTTTAAAATAACAAAAGCTTCAGAGTGAGACAATTTTAGAAGAGGAAAAGGCCTACAAGGTAATAGGCAATATGGATGCAAAGAATGTAAAGGGGATGAACATGGTTAGAGTACATGATATATATAATTTTAAAATGGAAAAGATAATTTTAGTCAATAGTATGGTATAATAAAAAGAAAAAAACTAAAATTTTCTAAAGTGACTTCTTGGGAGTTGTGGACGTTAGGAGAGAGTCAATTTGAGCTCAAATCAATATAAATCATGAGGGTAATTTCTTCTTTCTTTTCATGCTTCTTCAACAGATGTTTCATTTGCATGGTTCCTAACACACCTGCATGTCAGAACAATCAGTGAAAAATGTTTATGCTTTTTACAACAAAAACATTTATTATATGATGAGACATAGATTTATATGATTGAGCATATAAAGTATAGTTATTGCTATGATGACATCTTTAAAAATAGCAGCATCACAACCAAAGTACTGAAAATGAATCTTCTGTTTCATTGATATTGCTTCATTCTCATAGATACTTGTATGTGTCTGCAGGTATATGAATCTAGATACATGTAATCATAACACAACTTTAGTTTCATGTACCTGCCAGCAGTATCTAGATAAGTTTTATCACTACACAATGTATGTATTGGAAAGAGTATAGTACTAATCCATACAACTTTTATATTTTGATTCTAGATAATTGTTTTCCAAAGAATATCATTGTTATTCTCAACAATTTACATGAAATAGAATAAAGTACAAAATTATACAAAGGCCACAATGCACAGTGTAGCTGGGCGGTGGTAGCACATTCCTTTAATCCCAGCACTCGGGAAGCAGAGCCAGGTGTATCTCTGAGTTTGAGGCCAGCTTGGTCTACAGAGTGAGATCCAGGAAAGGCACCAAAACCAAAACTACACAGAGAAACCCTGTCACGAAAAACCAATATATATATATATAATATATATATATATATATATTATATATATTTTACGTTTAAAAAGTTGGTAAAAGAGGGAAAGATGGTATATGAATATCTTGTGTGGTTTAAAATGGTTGCGCGAATGATCATTGTAGAAAGGGAATTATAATTACAATTAATCACTTTATTTTATAATTTTTCATGTTTATTCTGGTTCATTATCTTTCTATTTCCTTATGTAATCCTTTCTTTTCTCCTCTTTCCTTTGCTCCCCTGCTCCCTCACTCTATTCTCTCCTCCGTCACTTCCTTCCTCTTTTCCTTCCTCCCCTCCTCCCTCCCTCCCTGCCTCCCTCCCTCTCTCCCTTCCTTCCTTTATCTTTCCTTCTGCCATAAAAAGATTATTTAATTAAGAATCACATATAGTTTTCCCTGTAACTGAGTTTCTTCTCTTTCTTGTCAAAATAAATTTATGACTGTAGTGTTTAGGAAATAAGATCATATGTAATTGATAATAAAAGTTTTCTAGTGTGAGAAAACTACAAGAGGGAGTTATTATTTCTTAAAATAATTATGGCAGTTAAAGATTACTTTGAATTACTATCCAGAATCCTCTGTGTACAATGCTAAATACATGCTCTTTTCTGGCATGTTGAATAACCCAGATAACATACTTTCAAATGTTGTAAATTTCATGTTTAATTCTGACTTGGTATTACATTAGACCTGGTAACTGATATCATGGAAATATGCACTAATAAATGGCTCTGGGGTTCCACTCATGTTACAAGCCACTTGTTTTTCAGTTGCCTGGTTTTATCACTTTTTAATGATTTATCATGTGTTCTAAAAGACCGTGCAATTAATCTTGCATGGGTTCACCAAACTGGCCTGAAAATAATCAAACAAATCATTAAATTGAAAAGCAACCTTAAAGCCTTTAAAAATAAATCTATCAGATTGAATTAAAACACTAAACTGTGAATGGCAGTAACTAGTACTTTAAGTGTGCAAGGCATTTCCTATTGAACTCACTGTGGGCCTCCTGCCTCAGCATCCTGAGGCTAGGATTGCAGCCATGCATGACAAACTCTTCCAAACAGGAACAATTTTGTTGCCTTAATTTTGGCTTAGATTGAGGTATATTAATAGATATTAATAATATTAATTAATATTAATTGCTTAGACTCACTGCCTTTTCCAAGTTTCAGTCCATTTTTGGCTTTTTATCTTCGCCTTTTCTTCCTTTTGGGCTTGTTTTTTTAATTTGCATTAATATTTTGTCTTCTGTGATACTTGTGTATGCGCTCATCCACTGTTTCATTTTTTCCAGAGGTTATTTAACCACTTTGAGGAAAAGGTTGTCTAATTCTTAATGTGTAGAAGAGAATTTGTCAGCTTCAGCACTCATGGTATTTTAGGCCAGAGGATTCTTACTTGTGAGAGCTCTTTGAGTACTTCAATATTTAACAGCAAACATGCCCTCTATCTGCTAGGTCCGACTAGTGTCCCTATTCTGACAAGCAAAAATGTCTCTGGATATTTCCATATACCATTTGGCAGTAAGCAGGAGGAAAACTGTAAACACCGGAACCCACTGGGTTAGATTATTTCCACTGTGTGCATGTTATTGAAAAATATATGGAAAAAATCAACTTGAATTTATTCTCTTTGATTAACAATTCTGGCAGAGTTGTCAGTATGACACTGTTATACACAAATCTAGAAAGGCTACATTTAATAGTTTCTTTAAAGATATTTAGAAATATAAACAGCTCTGACAAAGTTTCCATTAGTGGTATAAGATCTATCTTTTGTGGACTACCTGGTAAAATTTGGATGTCAGGTGTAATTGGGATTTATTGTTTACCCCAATTAGGATAGTATCTAACAAAAAGTATTTTGTCTTATTAAGATAAAACTAAGCAGCTTTCCAAAAGCTCTCTACATCCCTAGACTGTGTGATGCTTGATGAGTTTCTTTAGTTAATTCATGGTGTACTCTGTTATCCTCATCTCACATTTTAAGGATCATGTTTTTCTATTTATATCACATAATAAGAATTTAAGAGGAAGTTAATTTTTCACAAGTTGTTTTTTTTTTAAAGAATTTCACCACTGAAACTTTCAATGCCCAGAATTATCAATTATTGAAGTAGATTTTACAAATAATATGAGCAGGATAGAATGAAAAGAAAAATGCATAGCTCCAATCTCCACTCAAACCAAACACTACTGTTACATTTCTTTTATTTTATGTGTATGGGTGTTTTACTTATATGTATGTTCATATACCACCTATTGGATGGAGGCCAGAAGAGGGCATTATGTACTCTGGACCTGAATTTATAAACAGTTGTTGGACACCATGTAGGAATTCTGGGGACCAAATCTAGGTCCTCTGAAAGAGGTAAGTGCTGTTACCTGCTGAATCATTTCTTCAGTCTTTATTGCATCATTTTAAATATATGCAGTGAATACCTGTATATCCTGGAAAGCATAATATAAAGTGAATATTGCTCACTTAGTAAAGTATTTCTGATGATGATGATGATGATGATGATGATGATGATGATGAGAGGAGGGGAGATTTGGAAATTGCATGAAACCTTTATAGAGATTCCATACAATATCCATATCAACAATGTACAAAATAAACAAGAAAATTATGAAATAGAGAAATGGTCCAGAAGTTAAGAATATTTGATGTTTACAGTTAAATCAGAGTTTTAAGTCATGCTTATATAACTATGAGTAAAACAGTTTAACCACCCTATAGGCTTAAAATAAACATGTCTAAAGCAAAATTGACAGTAAATTACACAATTTTATTGATTGAAAAAGAATTAAGATTTATAGTGTTTTAATATATCATTAATTAGGTGCAATATTACATTGTTTGAGAAATACTTGCATATCAAAGATTATTTATAATAACTTAGTGTAGAATGAACAAGTGGATTTTATTAATGAAGAAAGCCATAAATACTTCTATATACAAATCAAAACATAAAGTTCACATTGACAAATGGTCATCACTGAAAATGTACATACAAGTGGCAATACAAACTGAACAGGTTATATTTTAAAATATATATGCATCAAAGTATATGCAAACAATATCAATTAGTGAGAAAAGAAGACAGATTTGAAGGAGAGTGGGAGGGTTATATGGAAAGGTTTTTAGCGAGGCAATGAAAGGGATAAATGTAATTATATTATAATCTCAAAAATAAAGTAAAAAAGAAAAAAATCATAAAATGCATGTGTACAAGTGCAGATACATAAAATGTCTACATAGACAATTTTGTATTTAGACATATATGTTCCTATATATGAGATTTAGAGTAAATTTCTATGTACTAAGTCATATATATATGAGTGTGTGTGTGTGTGTGTATGTGTGTGTGTGTAGTTCTGTGCATGCATGTGTGTATATGTGTGCACATTGTGTGTCTGTGCACACATGCATGTGGAAGATTAAGGTCTATGTGAAGTTTTTTCCTTGATCTCTCTCCATTTCTTAGTTCTTTTTAATTTGCTTTATCTAAAAATGCTATTTTTGGTTGTGACCCTAGCCTTTATAGTGGTGGCACATCCCTTTAGTCTCAGCATTTGGGAGGCAGAGCCAGGCATATCTCTGTGAGTTCGAGGACAGCCTAGTTTACAGAGAGAGATCCAGGACAGGCACCAAAACTACACAAAGAAACCCTGTCTCGAAAAAAAAAATGTTGTTTTCATTTTATTTATATTTTGGTTATTAAATAAAAACAAAATGTATAAGTACACAATCCCAAGGTTTATGTAGACCAAATCAGCATTTCTTTGGCAATGTTAGGCATGTAATAAGACTGTCATGTTGATGAACATTATTTTGATCAGAAGTTTCTAGTTTTGAGACCATGTTTCATTTTAATCTTGGCTGGTCTGAAACATCCCACATAGACTAGATTGGCCTCAGACTCACAGCAATCCACCTGCCTCTGACTCTCGGTGTTAGTGCTACAGTTGTGTTCCACCAAGACTTACCCTATGACCTTAGATTTTTTTACCTGGTGTTTTACATTATAATATAACCACATCTCTCCCTTCCCTTTTCTTCCTACAACCTCTTCTATGTACCACCCTCTTGCTCTCTTTTAAATTCGTTGTCCCATTTTCTTTCATTGTTGTTTGTTGTATGACAAGAAATTCGATAGCAAGACACAATATAACTCACCTCAGATAAGAAGCCCGGGGCAGACATAAGTACAGATACCATCAAAGTCCAACTTGGTGAACCAATGAGTTTTCTTTGGGTTATTTACAGGAATATTGTTGAAGATTACCTGTTGTTGGCTGGTTTTGCTTTTTTTTTTTTGGCGGGGGTTGGGGGGGCACCACCCAGATTCCAAATAAATCACACAGGGAGGCTTATTCTTAATTATAAAAACTCTGATTTAGCTTGGCCTGTCTGTCACCAGCTTTTCTTAAATTATCCCGTCTATCTTTTGCCTCTGGGATTTTTACCTTTTATCTCTGGGCTTTTTCCTTTTCTTACTTCTGTATGTCTTACTTTCACTCTTACACCATGGCTGGCTGGGTGGCTGGGTGGCTGGGTGGCTGACCCTAGCATCATCCTTTCCTTGTTCTCTTGCTCTTTCTTCTTTTCTTCCCAGATTTCTCCTTTATTTATTAACTCTGCCTGCCAGCCCTACCTATTCTTTCTCTTGCTTCACTATTGGCTGTTCAGTTCTTTATTAGGCCATCAGATATTTTAGACAGGCAAAGTAACACAGCTTCAAAGAGTTAAACAAATGCAACATAAAAGAATGCAACACATCTTTGCATCATTAAAACAAATGTTCCACAATATAAACAAATGTAACGCATCTTAAAATAATATTCTACCTACGAGAACAGAAATGACTCAAAGACAGCTGCACCACCAAAGCCCATCCTAGCATGGGTGACTGTTCAAGAACTTGGGAACCTGGAGCATGTTGTACACCCTCAGGCAGGTCCACAAGTTGGATCATGTCCTTTCCAAGTGGCTCAGTTGTCCTCAACCTCTTCCAGGCACCTTGGCTAGTTTCTGTTTCTTCCAGGCAACTGGTCTGGTCTCAGAATCTTTCCAGCTTGGTTTAACTGAGAGTCTTTGAAGCTTGGCTTGTCTACTCTTGGGAAGAAAAGACCTAATGAAACTATTTTTAGATGTTTACCTTCTGGTTTAAGGAACTTCCCTGAAGAATGGAATGTTTCAGTATTAAAGGAAATGAATACACAACATTGTTGTGCGCGCGCACACACACACACACACACACACACACACACACACACACACACACATGCCTAAATACATAAATACAGCATATTCTTCTGTGACAGAATCACTGAACTTAGACATCAGCAATTTGGCTAGGCTGGCTTGACAGGGAGCTCCAGGCACCTTCTTGTCTTTGGTTTGTCTTTTTAGGGGATGCTGTGGATCTGAACTCAGATTCTCATGCTTGTATGGCAGGCACTTTGCCAACTAAACTGTCTTTGAGGCCAGCTTTATTAATTTTCTCTGCCATCTATGTTTAGAGGTTAGGAATGAGGGAGAAGAGGGAAAAATAGATAGATAGATAGATAGATAGATAGAT
>CABHPQ010143396.1:0-15513 GCA_902168405.1 Peromyscus aztecus | reverse complement strand
CTCTTAGTCCTATTAGAGGTGTTTCATATATTCTCAACATGAGGTAGGTTCATAAACAGCCTCCCATCTGATGCTCACAGAAGTCCTGGAGAGCAGAAGCCATCGACCCATTACACATGTCACACATGGATTAATGGACACTCAGAAATCATGGCTTTCACTAGTCCCCCCAGTTTTGAACTGTTGACTCAGACGTCAACTTTGCCGAGTCCTCTGCTGTTGATAACACACAACTGTACTTTCTTTATAAGTGACATTTCTCTATGTATTATGAAAAAACAACACTAAGCCAGAAATATTAACTGTGGCGCCTTTTAGGGGAACATGCAACAGAATCTGTTATCACACGACATACTAGGGGAATAACATTTGATATTTGGGCTATTTAGGATGGTGAAGCCAGTTGTACTAGGTATCTCAGGCATAAACTGATGAATGTTTTCAGGCGTCTGCATTTTTATCAGATTCAGAAAGAGTGTTTTATACAGGGCTTGTCGAAGTGCAATGTGTAAAACAGATCATTGTCTGAGCACAATGAAAACTGAAGTAAACAACAGGAGTGATTCTGACAATCTAACCACTGCTAACCACGCCCACTGGCGGTCCTCCTTAAAACCACAAGAAGACAATGGAGCTGCTTGTGTGAGAGAATATTTAAAAATAAACTGCAAGTCCTTGCCAAGATGTGGTAAAAGACAAAATCTTGATAAAAGCTAATGAATAAAAATACCTAAGCTTATGTAAGGGAATGTGTTTCATTCTTGTTTTTTCTCCATGCAGATATTTTTTCCTCTTTTTTGAATACTATGTAGAAACCACTATTCTCAGAATAAGCTTTTAGAGTATAAACCAGGAGCTATATATATATATATATATGTAAATTTGAATTTTATCTGCTGATTGTTATTATAACCTATGAGAAAAAGTTTTATTATTTTCTCTTAAAAATTAAATGAGATGCCATAGTTCTTTCTGCAACCACTCATTGCTATTTTCTTTGTAGCAGGTCCTGTCCTAAAATATGCTAACCTAAAACACACTAACAAACAAAATAATCCTTGTCCACAGATCATCCACTTAAATAAGTGCTGGAAATAAGAAAGTTCCTGTCATAATTCATGATTTTTTTTCATTTCTCCCCATCACTCCTTCTGAAGGTATTGGTTCATTGTCATTTGAGGGATTCGAGGTTATAAACCAGATATACTGATCCAAGCAACGACCTTTGATCCTTGGTAAGTATTCCATTAAAAACAAAAGTGGCAGATGAAAAGTGTGTTCAAGAAGAGTCCCATTGCACCAAATAACTGCTTATTCATCTATATTTGCAGATGTCTGGGGTGGGAGGAGCAAAAATCAGTGACAACAAATGAACCACACAATGAGGCAATCAACCCTGACATCTGATTAGCCTGCTCCTCGACATGAACTAAAAGTAACATACTTGAAGAAAATGGTAATTGGTCAATAATTGTTATCAATTTAGTACACTTACTTCTTTCTGTGAATATGAATCAGGCTATTTCTAGGAATCTTTGACTCCATTAGAAACTCAAAATGTACTCATTTACGCACCACTGAGGGAAAGGAAAATAAAAGGAAGGAGTCTCTGTGAAGGTTACAGAGAAATAAAAGCCACAATTCCACAGCTACTTGCAGACAGGAAAAAAAGAAAAATACTTAAAACCCATGCAAATTCCCAAGTGTCTTGGACTTGTTCTACAACAGTTTTGTTTCTGTTCCTGCAAGGAAATGAAAAGGCCCGCATAAGAATTCTGTAATTTTAGTGTTGCATGCGTAGTTGAAGCTGCATTACTGAAAACGGATGAGGAAATTTACAAGCTTAATTGCAATGCAAGGGCATGAGACAGAATGGAGGATTTCTGCTGTTGACCTAGAAATGGCAACCAACGCATTAGAAACGGCATCTGTAATAATGGCTCACTCATATTAACTGAATTAAAGCATGATGAATAGGGTAATCCTAAAACCAATGTAAATTGTTGCAATTAACTTGACACACATAATTTGGATGATTATTAGACAAAACATCACAAACCCAGAGTCAATTTTATGTTGACTGATTGGAGTGTGCTCTACCCAGATATAAAGCCAGAAACTAAACCAAGTAAAAGAAATAGGACCAAAGCAATGGATCAAAAAACTGTCAGCGGTGACAAGGAAACACCTGAGGTGACAGTTCAGTGGCTGACTTAGTCATTAGCAGATCTGATTTGAGAAGGGAAGCAGCGTTCCAGAATCAGTGGGTCCACGAATAATTTATTAATGAAATACTTACTGTGCTGGTTGACTTGATGGTATTATACTTATACCATAAAGCTTAGAATCATTTAGTGAAAAATCAAAAAGAAGATAATTGGAAAGAAAATACAGTAACTTAATCCATGGCAAATAAAAGTACCAAAAATCGGGGCTGGGGACATGGCTCAGTGAGTACAAGTGCCTGTTGTGGAAACAAGTGACTCTTAGTTCAAATCCGCAGCACTCACATAAAAGCTGGGCATGGCCCAGGTGGATCCCTGGAGCTCACTGGCCAGCTAGCTGAACAGAGGTGTGAACTTCAGATTCGGTGAGAGTCCTTGCCTTGAAAAAGAAAGCAGAAAGGAATAGAGAAAAACACCCATCATCCCACTCTGGCCTCTTTATGAATGCACGCACGCACGCACTTTTTTAAGTACCAGAAGGAAATGAAGTCATAGTCTATGCTGGCTAGTTTTATGTCAACTTGATACAAGCTAGAATCATCAGAGAGAAGGGAGCCTCAATCAAGAAAATGCCCCCATACGATGTAGCCAAGGCTGTAGGCATTTTCTTAATGAATGACTTATATGCAAGGAGCCAGCTATCTCGGAGTGAGGCTACCCCTGGGCTGATGGTCGTGGATTCTACCAAAAAAAGTAGGCTGCAAAAGTAATGAGGAGCAAGAGAGTAAGCAAGGGTGAAGCAAGCCAGTAAGCAACACTCCTCCATGGCCTCTGCATCAGCTCCTGCCTTTAGGTTCATGCCCCCCTTTTACTGACTTCCTCCATTGGTGGAAGTGTAAGCTGAATAAACTCTGTCTTGCTCAGTTAGCTTTTGGTCATTGTTTCATCACAGCAATAGAAATAGCCTAAGATATAGTCCATAGCACGCTCCCCTGTATTTCCACAGTGGAAAGCCTTTGCTTCAGGATGTATATCACCAGTACTCCTGGTTTTCAGGCCATCAGAGTCAGACTGGAGCCACTGTCCTGGACTTCTAGATTACAAATGGCAGATTATGAGACTCAACCTCCGTAACCTTACTAGCCAATTTCTTTACAATAAACTTTATTCTGTATGTAACCTGTTGGTTCTGCTTAAAAGTTTTGCATCAAAACTAGCCAAGAAATTGAGTGACTCTATGTTAATTTTTCTCACAACCCTTCCAGTAACCCCAGAATATAACAAACCCAAGATACCTAGACTGTTCATTCACTATTCCAGGCCCAGACAATCTTTTAGACATACTTACATGAACCAAACATGCACACCCTTAATACAAATCTTGTACAATGATAGACATTTTTTTTTCAAAAGTAAATGTATGAGTCTTCTCTTTAAAATGCACCGTGTTATGGCCTACCTGGCAATGAGACCCCACACTTTGGACAAGTCTTCTAGAGATATCTGCTACTTTTTATCATTATGCACTTATAACTGCAAACCTTTGACATCCAAAGTATTCATATGATTGACAAAAATTCTTCTGTACAATGAAATCATATACATATAAGTAACACCAAATGGATTGAACAGGTTGTACTTATATATTATATATTATAACAGGTTATACTTATATATTAGGCATATATACCTATATATGTATATGCCTAAAGAAAATGAGATCAATACATATTTACAGGGCACAAAGAGTGTTCCATAGCAAAGCGAAAACTCAATGCCTGCAGTAACAAGATGGGCAGAGGTAGACAGTCTACACAGTGTGAAATTCTAAAGACAGATGATTATTCTCTCTGTAGGATCCTAAGAGAGAAAAGCGCTTTACAGATGATCTTTCTATCCATGTAATAACACCCAAAGGAACAAAACAGAGCAACAAACAAAACAAAAAGCAGCCAACATTAGTGGAACATTTAAAGCAATGCCACTAGATGATCTCATTGTTAATAAAAAGCTGATTGGCCAGTAGCTAGGCAGGATTTTCAGGGCAGAGAGAATCCTGGGAAGAAGAAGGGCAGAGTCTTGAGAGATGCAGAACTAGCAGGATGGGAAGTACATGCGTGAGGTAAATGAATCTCAGGGCAGCATATAGATTAATAGAACTGGGTTAATTTAAATTGTAACAGTTAGCGAGTAACAAGCCTGAGCTCTTGGCTAAGCATTTATGATTAATATTAAACCTCTTGTGGTTGTTGGGAAGCAGGCTGATGGGACAGGAAAGTCTACCTACATCACTTTCTGCCTCTGACTCCATTGCTTTTGTTCTGCCTTTCTCGTGTGCTACAGCCTACGTGCTGATGTGGCTATATGTATCAGCCTTAGCTTTTTTTTTTTTTTTTTTTTTAAAGACTGATACTTTGGGATCAGAGGCAAAATAGATGCATATGGAATCCCATCATGGATGGGGGAAGGGCTATGATGTCCCAACCCTCCCTGAGGGAATATTGACAATTAATGGTTGACAGAGGCAGAAAAGATGCTATTTTCTTCAGTGACAAAACCACTGACAAGTTGCCCTTACAAATTAATTAATTAATGTTATTATTTTATTAAAACTGAATAGACCATAGCACAGCCAACATTTATTTTTATTGCCTGAAATATTGCATCTCAGTGGATGCTTATTTGAATATGACGATATCAACCAATCAGCCAGTGAAACTTAATGTTGGCAGTTCTAAAAGAGGTTTCACCAGACTCCTCCCCTCAAGTCTCGGAGATCTGTGCAGAAGAGGAGACGGGAAGATAGTGAGAGCCTGAGGTGATGAGAGACTCTAAGGTAGTAATAGTGTCCTGAAGACACAACAATACTGATGCACACATGAACTCACAGACACTGTGGTAGCATACACAAAACCTGCACAGGTTCAAGCCAGACAAGGTCCCAGTGCTGAGAGAGGAAGTGGATCCAGGGTCCCACCCCTAACCAAGAAGGTTTTTGGAAAGGATAAAATCATTGTCAAGAAAACATCAGTTTTTTACAAAGGAGTGTCACTGGGTATACCAACCACACTCCAGAGCAGGCACAATACCCATAAGTAGTTGACCAACACAAAAAGAATTCCATGAGTTTTACAGTGGATTTTTTTTGTTTCACTGGGGTTTGTTTTGACATTTTAATTTTTGTCTTACTGATCTGTTTCGATTTTTTGTTTTTGTGGGCTTTAGAAGGAACAAAACGTTTGCTGGGTAAGGAGGTAGAAAGGATCTGGGAGGAGTTTGGGGAAGTGGGAAACATGTTCAAAATATATTATACCAAAAAATTGCAATAAAAAGGTAATGTTCACACTGTCTTCCAGTTTGGTTCGACCACCACATGAACAAATGATCCTTCTCTCTTCTATTTTAACTCTGTTTGTTTAAGGCACTATGTAGCTTAAGTAAATTTTCAAGTGCCAGTTTCTAAAGAAAATATGCTTTGGAGATCAATAATGAGCAATATAATGTGTTTCAGTGGCTGCTCACTGTTCGCCTGCTGTTGTCTTAGCTGTAGGCATTAAAAGAAATTGAAAGTGACATAAACTGAGCTTCTTTAATCATAGACTACTAAAGAAAAAGCAAGGATTTGAAGTTTAGGATTCACATTTCTTCATTTAATAGATTTATTCATAGAGTATGGAAGGGTACTTCTTCATTCAATCTCCGTGACAAGACTCATTTCTCTTAGAAGGAAATACCCTTGGAATGATGAAGAATCCTGAGGCTGCCTTCTTTCCACAAGCCCCAAGCTTTCCTTCTGAGATGGCTGAGTAATATACCTGGTCCCAGTGGTGACCAAATCTCCATTAAACATCTAGCTCCCTTCTTGTACCCCACAAATTGTTTTCATTTTTGCACTTATGGGGCAAGACAAATCTGCTTTCATGAATAGTTGGAGTATAGAAGTAATACAAGCTGGGAGGTGGTGGCACATGCCTTTAATCCCAGCCCTTGGGAAACAGAAGCACGAGAATCTCTGAATTTGAGGCCTGGTCTAAAGAACAAATTCCAGGACAGCCAGGGCTATACAGAGAAACCCAGTCTCAAAAACAAACAAACAAACAAACAAACAAACAAACAAAAAAGATATAATACAATAAAAGATGCATTTGAGTAATTGAGGTTTGGTTCCATACCTTACTACCTACACCAACTCCTAAACTCTTTGAATTTCTGGATCCTTAATCTATGAAAGGGGACATGAGCTCCTGCTTAAGAGGGCTTTGTAGGACTAGTTGAAATGATCTAGCCAAAAACTCTCTCTAAATATCCATTTTTTTTCTTAAAGGCCCTCAAAGAAAATAACCTATGTTCAATCAAAGATCATCTAAAACAAGGATGGCTAATTTTATGCAAACAGGCTACCACACAGAGGCATTCTGGACTTTATGGGTCTTAGTTACAGCAGCTTGCCTCTATAGTGGTACTATGGAACTGGCCACAGGCAACGTATAAAGAATGTAGTATCTGCTGGGGTGGTGGCACATGCCTTTTATTCCAGCACTAGGGAGGAAGGGGCAGGAGGTTCCTGGAGTTGGAGGGCAGTCTGGTCTACAAGCATGAGTTCTCAAAATAACGTGAGTGCCTCAAAAAAACCCAAAATAAATAAATAATAAAATAAATAAAAATAAAAATGTAGTGTCAATGAATTCTGTTAAAAGAGTTACATGTACACTTAATTTTCAGTTTCATGTAATTTTCCCATAAGCTGTTCTGTTTTTTTTTTAAATGTTTATTTATTTATTTGTCTGTGTGTATGTCTATGTGTGTGAGTGTGGTGTGTGATGTGTGCATGTGGGCATATGTGCCATGGTGTGTGTGTGTAGGGAGGAGAGAGGATGACTGTGTGGAGTTGGTTCTCCCCTTCCACCTTTATATGGGTTACAGGATTTGAACTCAGGTCTCCAGGTTTGCACAGCAAATGCTCTCATCCACTGAATCATCTCTCTTCAAAAATACATGTAACTATGGAGGAATGGATAAAAGCACAAATCAGTCTGTGTTTGGTCCAGGAGCCATGGCTGAAAAGTCCCTTCTAAAGTATCAATCACAAAGTAATCAAAAGATTATCTAGCTGGGTGTGGTTGTATGTGTCTCTAAGCCAAATACTCAGAAGCAAAGGTAGTTTGAGTTTGAGGTCAGCATAGTCTACAAGTCCCAGGCAAGTCTGGGACACACAGTGAAACTTGTTCCAAAAAAAAAAGTCTCTCTAAAGCACTGACAGCAGAAATTTGTACACAGTGTGGTGGGTCAGCCCTGTTTCCCATCTATCATCTACTTCTACCTCCCTAATGAGCTTTGATCCATCTCAGCACCCCTTTCCCATATCGCTCGGCAGCCTTATGCCCTGTGCTCTTGTTCTAAGTGGCTCTTGATCCGTGTTATAGTAAAAATGAAACTCCAAGGTATAAGCAGCGACTCCTCAGACAGAAAGATGTTGAAGATGAAATGCTTCCCTTCCACCTGGCTGTTTGCATCCTATTCTCTCCCCTACCGATGGTTAGGATCCTCTGTATTTAGTTCTAGTGGAGTGAAGGGCAAGTGTCTAGACAACACTCCACACCTTGCCTTGTGTGCTCTTAGGCTTACGTCACTTAAACTACCTAGTTTCTTATGAATAAGCCAAGGACCTTGAAATGAGGAACTATGTCATATAATTGATTTGGATTTTTTGCCAGTAAATTATATACAACAGTAGTAGAGTTGGGATAAGATGTTGGAGATATATTTATATATTAAACAAAACAAACATTTTAAGAAAAAGAATGGACACATTTAAACAAATAACTTGAATCATGTTTCACATTATTATTTCCAAACATTAGGACTAAAAACACCATTCAATTTTCTGCATGTGACCAATTGAACATATTATAATTCAGCAGACTATGTCAGAAAGCTATAGAATGAAGGGTACTGTTTTATTTTACTTTGGGGGGGGGTTGAGACAGGGACTCTCTGTGTAGTTTTTGGTGCCTGTCCTGGACCTCGCTCTGTAGACCAGGCTGACCTTGAACTCACAGAGATCCGCCTGGCTCTGCCTCCCGAGTGCTGGGATTAAAAGCATGCGCCGCCACCGCCCGGCTCTTATTTTACTTTTATACTTCTAATTTAATCTCTGTGAAACGTGCTGGTTGTGGTGGAATAAACTACAATACCATGTCCCTTGTAGTAACAAGTCCTAAATCGTTATTCTCCCAAGGAGAGGAAAACATAAGACACAGAGAATGGCCGTATAACCCACTGGAGTACAGGAGAATAAAATTACGATGTCTGCTTACATTTAATTTTAACGGAAACAATTTGAAAGGAAGTTAGGGTTTATTAACTTATGGACTGGACCTGTTATTATCACTTGCTATGTCTACCAGGCAGCCTGATGAAAGGACCGAAAGAAAGGATGGATACTACCAGGGAGTAGGTAGGGATTCTGCAGCAGGGCCTGCCATGCACTTAATGCTTTTGAGAGTGTTATAGCAGAAGTACAGCCAGTAATTGGATTAACCGTCAAATTGCATAGCATCAACTAAATTTAACTTTACGGTTTTGAAGACCGAGGAAGGCAGAGTTCCGACAATCTCCAGAGCTGGTAAGGCCCTCTGAGGACAGTTTTGAAAGTCAGGGCACCAAGCATGTGCAGATACTGCCCCCAGGGAGGGTATGCACATGTAGGTTTATTGATGAGGTGAGCAGGAATGCAGACACAGGGACCGTTCACTCTCCTGGTGACATAAGCAGAATTCTCACCCTCTTGGCTCACGGTGACTTCTGGCCTACAGCTACCCCTGACATAAGCTAGAGAGGAAGGTGTGGGAGTGTCCACTTTTCAGAGGTAGAAAGATTCCCCCCAGTCTCTTTCCAGCTAAGGATTGCCGTATCTTACCTGTAGAGCTAACTGGACAAGAGGGTGTGAGAGTGTCAATCCTTCGATTCTTGCTGGCAAAGTCCTCTCACCTCTTTCTACAGAAAGACTGCAGAGCTGTGATTGTCTCAGGAACAAGTCAGAAATGGGGTGCAGGAAGGATCCACTCTCCCGCTTGTGGAAAGAAATGTCACACCTTTCTTGAAAGGGTAGCCTTCTGGTCTGTAGTCATCACCGTAGCAAACCAGGAAGAAAGGGGCAGCCATGAAGTGGTCCCTTTTGCTTCTGTCTTACCAGAGGCTGTAGATATCTGGATCAGGAGTGAGAGATGGAGGAATGTAGCTGAAGTTTTCTCCGGTCCTACCCAGCCCCACAGACCCCGCAGCCACTTATAAAGTAATCACTCAGAAGCTTATATTAATTAAAACTGCTTGGCCATTAGCTCAGGCCTACCACTGACTAGCTCTTACATTTAAACTCAACCCATTTATGTTAATCTATATGTCGCCACATTTTCTGTGGCTTTACCTGTGTGCCACTTTACCTGGCGTCTACTGACTCAGCCTTCCACTTCCCAGAATTCTCCTCGTCTGTTTATCCCACCTATACTTCCTGCCTGGCTACTGGCCAATCAGCATTTTATTTTATTTTATTTATTAAATTTTTTTTTTTTCCGAGACAGGGTTTCTCTGTGTAGCTTTGTGCCTTTCCTGGAACTCACTTGGTAGCCCAGGCTGGCCTTGAACTCACAGAGATCCACCTGCCTCTGCCTCCCGAGTGCTGGGATTAAAGGCGTGCGCCGCTGCCACCGCCGCCGCCTCCGCCGCCGCCGCGCTGCCGTCGCTGCCGCCACCACCGCCACCGCCACCACCTGGCTCAGCATTTTATTTATCAACCACCTGGCTCAGCATTTTATTTATCAACCAATCAGAGCAACACATTCACAGCATACAGAACATCCCACAGCACTTCCCCTTTTCTGTCTAATCAAAAACGAAGGGTTTAACTTTAACATAGTAAAATTACATATAACAAAACAGTAATCAAGCAAGAATTAGTTATAATATTTATTCTATTTGTATTTGGCAAAATTAAAGAAAATATTCTATCTATCCTATATTTGTGAGTCTAAAGTTTTATATCTAATTTGTCTTTTATCATAACCAAGGAAAATTATAACTATAACTATTTAGTCTTCAACTACATCGGAGACCTCAGACAGATATAATATTACCTAAATTAAAGGGGAAATGCATTGTAAGCAACTTCCAAAACTCTGGAAACAACAGAGACAACTGCCTGCCTGGACAGTCATCCAAAGTTCCTCTGTAATGTTGGGGCATCTATCTTCAGCCCATAGGCCTAGTCTCTCAGTCACTTTTTCCTGTGTCCTATAGAATGTCTGGCAGTCTCCTCTGTGAAGCAGGAACCTGAAGGACCATTTTGCCTTACAAAGTTCAGTGGTCACCTTCCTATGGGTCCTGCATGTCCAGTCGATACAACATTTTTGTCAAGCAATCCAGGCAAGAACAGTTTCTTGCCCCAATGGCTATTTTTGTCAAGAAGAAGATAAACTCCATATAGAGTGTCTTTGATGCCCGTCATCTTCCTTGAAGTAATTTGGTGCTGCCAGGAGCAGACATGTCTCATTGTCCAAGAAAGTCTAAGTTTTTAAAACATTTTAAATGCCATATTCTGTAGGTCTTTGAAGTGTTTGAAGATTACCTACCTGACTGAGATATATCTATGTATATGAAGAAAACTTAACTAACATGACTATAAGTTTGATTATCATAGATGACTAATTATTAATCTGTATTTCTCAAATATACACCACAATTTCAAATGAGTTGCACAAACAAAATACTTTAAACAAGAGTAGAAATATACATACAGTTTAACAAAATTAACTTTAAATTTGTATCAATAAACTAAAATCTATAGCAATGTAAAACATTTTTAAACAAGTTGTTGCTCTTTAAAAGTAGGTTCAATAATCTACCCTTTCATCCTATCATATCTATATCCTATATTTCTATATCAGAGGAAGTCTCAAGGAGTGCTGTCTTCTCTTCTTGCTGGCAGAGGCTTCCAACATCTTTCCAAAGAGAGATGGTAGGGCTGGAATTATCAATGGAGCAAGCTGAGACAGCAACAAGACAGTTGCTCTCCCGATAAAGCAAACAGGAGCAGAAGTTTTGCATCCTCCTTTGCAGGGAAAGATTTCTAGCTAGAAGTTATCACTATAGCAAGGCATGGAAGAGGACACGGGGAGCACCAGCTTCCTTCTTAGGTACAGACAGGTCCTCTGACTTCCCTCTGAGAGATTGCATATATTTATCTCAGGAGCAAGCGAAGGGATGAGATGCAGAGTGTGCCATCCTCCTATCTGAATTGGCAGAGGACTCCAGCCTCTCCCCATGAAAATGATTATGAAGCTGGAAATGTTGCTGGCTCAAGCCAAGGAGGAAAGCATGGATGGTGCTATTCATCCTAGTTAGACTGGAGCAATTGTTGGGTAGGTGCTCAGCTACTGAATTCCTAGAATCTAGAGACATGGGGATCTTCTGGAGATGTGTGTGGCCAGACCCTTCCCAGGGGAAGTTGGGTAGACTGTGGGAGCTATGGCTGCTGGAATGATTTCTCAATTCAAAATCTCCTTTGTTAAGTTGTGCTTGTGGAAAACACCCTGCTGCCCAGCCCCCAATGCTTTGGTGCAGTGAGTTAACAGCCAAGCCCTCTATCAGGGACTTTAAAGCTGGACACTCTGTGTGACTGACACAGGCCCTTGAGTTCTGTGAAGGAGCTGAAAGGCAGAATTTCCTTTGAGTCTGAAGTGTTGTGTGCATTGACTCAGCATCCTTGACTCATTGGTTTGTCTTTGGACATTTCTCATTCTTCAGGTGTATGGGAATCTTAAAGTGGATTCTGGCTTTTTCTGGAAAGCTCAGATTGGTGTACAGGGTTTGGTGTGTCTATGGGAGGAAAAGAGCCAGGAGCCTCCATTTACCTCAGGTTGCTATTGCTATGTTGACCTTTTAAAATATCAATGCCTTGTATCATATATATATATATATAATAAATTAGTACAATATTGTTTGAATATAATCTATACACAGTTTTCTAAGTCACAAATGAAGGTATGTGATTTCAAGGAGGTTTTACTCATAGGAGGAAATGTACAGTCAAAAGTTCAAAAAAGAAATTTCTATAACCAGCCAGTTAACTATGATTGTAAGCAATACAAAACTTAAAATTAACCTTATTCTATGAGTATATTGTCAGAAGTGGAAATGGTCTTCATTTATTTACCCTAGAAGTAATATGGTTTGATAATTTTATTGTGGTTTTAAATTAGCATAAAAATTAATGGGCTTCATTCTGACATTTTCGTACACGTTTGTCTTTATACTTTGTTCTAATCCAGTCCTCTTTACCACCTCATCGTGGCCTCCCTCCCTCTGACTGTTTCCCTTCCTGTCTCCAGATAGTCTCTCGTCCATTTGTGTCACAGGTACTCCACCTTCCCAGTTCTCACCTTAAGATCTTTCTCCTGATGATCCTATTTCTAGTGCCAGAACCTGCATACTCACACAAACACAGACAGACAGACAAACACAGACACTCAGACACATGTACACACATGCATACATACACACACTCAGACAAATGCAAACACATGTACACACACACACACACACACACGTGTACATACACACACGGACAAACGTTCACACACACGTACATATACACATGCACACACATACACAAGCTCACACACAAACACAATCACAAATAATCAGACACATATCATTTTATATCTAGGTTCTACATATGTAGCATTAGGAATTTGTCTTTTTTGATGTCTTCTTTTCCGTAATCTAATGATTTCTAGCTCCATTCACATTCCTGCAACTGCTGTCATAATTTAATTTGTCTTGACTGCTGAATAAAATTTCATTGAGTGTGAAGCTGGAGAGATGACTCAGTGACTGGGAGTGCTTAATGCAGTTGAGCATGACCTGAGTCTGGTCCTCAGCACCCACGTGGCTGTTCACAACTGCCTGTCACCTAATTCCAAGGAAACTGAAGCCTTCTTTAGGCCACCGATGGCTTCTGCCTACACATGGTACGTATGCATACATTCAAACACACAGACCAAAAAAATAAAATAAAATAAATATTCCTTAAAGTTTCACTGAATAGATGAACTACATCTTCTTTACCCATTCGTCTGTTGATGGACAGATGAGTTGTTTTCATTTTCACTACTGTGAATGGTGCAGCAGTGACCATGGATGCAAGTAAGAGAGGGTATGCTTATTAGATGGTCATAAAAGAAGTCAGAGTTGCACGTCATTTGCATGTGGGACATTAGAAACTTGCCAACTATATGAACATGAAGATATCCTACCATTCACAAATATTCACGAAATAATTTTTTCAAAAGAGCCACAGCAAATACAAATAGCTTCAAAAAACAGAATATACGGGAGCAGTGCTCATTCATATAAAACCATAAACACTAACGAGAGAAATTAAAGATTTCCCATGTTCCTAAATTGGAAAACAACATAGCTAACGTCAATCACCCTTTAAATTGGTCTCTCAGTTAAGTGTAATCCCAGTAAAAATCTCAATAATCTTTTTATTTGCAGAAGGAATTGGAAATCAGATTCTAGAGTTTATATAAAGTTCAGGCCTGCATGTTTTAAAATCTTCTTAGATAAAATCTTTATAACCTTATGCTATTCAACCATTTCTCAGATAATATTAAAAAAAGAACATGAATCATAGGAAACTAAACAATGGTGCTGGGGAAATGGCTTGGCTGTTAAGAGAACTTGTTGCTCTTCCAGAGGACCTCGGTTCGGCTCCCACAGTTCACAAACTCCTGTAACTCCAGCGCCTGAAGATCGAAGCCTTCCTCTGAAGGTGCCCTGAAGATTGATTGAGGCCTCCATAGGTGCCTGCACATATGTGGTATACATGTGGGCTCATACACACTCACACACACACAAATAGAAATAAAAATAAATCTTAAAAAGAAACTGAAAAATGTTGTTAGGCATCACCAAAATTAAATATTTTCTCATAATAGAATCAGCATTCTGAGTAATGAAAGTAGAACAGACTAGGAGGAAAGAATATGTGTGGCATCATACATATCCCAAATGATTTCTATTCAAACTGCATAAATACAGACGTGAAGCCTGACAACTCAATGATTAAAAAGCAAGCAATTAAAACTGATTTAAAAAAATTGAAGCATATATTTATGAAAGCATCCATAGTAAATAGTCTTCACACCATATGCCATCAAAGGAATGCAAATAAAACTCAATAGGATCCTGCACACTAATTAGAATGGCCAAAAGTTGAAAATAAATAGTATTAGAGGAGTAGATTAACCATGTGAATTTTAGGAGCCTCAAATGGTCTACCCATTTGGAAAGTAGTTTGTTTCTCACAGCTAAACACACTTAAGCATTCACTCTTACATATTTATTTCCCAAAGTGAAGTGAAAATATACAAAGACTTGTACACAAAAGGTTTCAGGGGCTTTGGAAACCACAAATAATTGAAATGTTTATCCACAAGTGAATTAAAATATGCAGTACACTTGATGTAGACTATAATTCAGCAATACAAAAGAAAAACATCACTAATATTTGTAATAACAGCAATAAATCTCAAAACTGTTATACTGAATAAAAGATGCCAGACAGTAATGAATGGCCTTTATGTTTCCATTATATGGATTTCTGAAAGAGGCTAAATGAGCCCCTATGAATAGAGAATAAGTCAGAGATTGGTCACCTGGAGTACTGGGACTGAGCAGGGAATTATGGATTGCAAAGAATTTAAGGGAACATTATAGAATAACAAAAATATTCTATACCTCATTTAGGCAGATTGGTGCTTATTGCAATTTGCCAAACTCCAAACTTCACATGGATACATTGTATTACAGATTAGTTATACATAAGTGGAACCTAATTGGATCTGAAATGTCCTCACAAGCTCATGTTTTGAGTACTTGCTTACAGATTAGTTATACATAAGGGGAACCTAATTGGATCTGAAATGTCCTCACAAGCTCATGTTTTGAGTACTTGCTCCCTAGCTGATGGCTCTATTTTGGAAGGCTGTGGAATCTATAGGAGGTGCAGCTTAGCAGGTAGTATCTCCACTGGGACAGGACTTTGAATGTGCTACCTGGTCCCTGGTTCCTGCCATGCTGTCTGCTTCCTGCTTCTCTATGATATGAGCGTCTGCCTTCTGCCCCAAGCTCCTACCACCAGGGGCTGAGCTTCCTGCCTTCTTTGGCATGATGGGCTGAAACCCCTGAATCCATGAGCCAAATTAAATTTTTCCTCCTTTAAATAGTTTCTGATAGATATTGTGGTCACAGTGAAGCAAAAGTCACGAACACTTATTTGTAAAAA
>CABHPQ010143395.1:10381-20404 GCA_902168405.1 Peromyscus aztecus | reverse complement strand
AATGGGTCTAAGAAGCAACTTGGTGTAGCCTTTCCAATATCTGACAAATAGACTTCCAACAATAAATAATCAGAAGAGATAGGAAAGGACACTACATACTCATCAAAAGAAAAATCCATTGAGAGAATGTAAGAATTATAATATCTATGTGCCAAACACTAGGGCACCAAAGTTTAAAAAAAAAATGCTACTGCAGTTTTAATCACATATTGCCCCTCACACATTGATAGTGGGAGAATTCAGTATACCACTCTCACCAATAGTCAAGCCATCTAGATGAAAACTAAATAGAGAAATGCTGATGTTATAAACCAAATGGACCTAACATATATTTACAGAACATTTCACCCAAAGACAAAAGAATACACTTTCTTCTCAGTAGCTCATGAAACTTGCTCCAAAACTGACCACATACTCAGACACAAAGCAAGTCTCAAGATACAAGAAAATTGAAATAGCACCCTGTATCCTATCTGACGACCATAGATTAAAGCTAAATGTCAACAACAACAGAACAAAAGGAGAGCTTACAAACTCATGGAAACTGAACAACTAACTACTGAATGAAAACTATGTCAAGAAAGAAATAAAAGTCTTTATGGAATAGAATGAAAATAAATACACAACATACTCAAAATTATGGCATACAATGAAGGCTAGTTCATGGAAAGTTCATGGCACTATGGTCCTACATATAAAAAAAAATGGAGAGATCCCAGACTATCAACTTAGCAGCACATCTGAAAGCTCTAGAACAAAGAGAAGAAATTATACCCAAAAGGAGTAGATAGTGAGAAATAATAAAACTCAGGGCTGATATAAATAAAATAGAAACAACAACAAACAACACAAAGAATCAATGAAAAAAAGAGTTGATTCAAAAAAACCACAATCAGATTGACAAATACTTATGTATGTTATATAAAAGGCAGAGGGAAAATATCCAATTAGCAAAATTAAAAATTAAAAGGGGGACATAGCAACAGATATTGAGAAAACCAAGAGAATCATAAGGACATACTTTAAAAACCTGTACTCCATTAAATTGGAAAATCTAAATGAAATAGATATTTTTCTCAATACATACTGTTGAATAAAATTAAATCAAGATCAGATAAACATTTTAAACAGACATATAACTCCTCATATAGAAGCCTCCATTAAAAGTCTCCTAACAAAAAAAGGCCCCAGGCTTGGCAGTTTTAGCACAGAATTCTACCATACTTCAAAAAAGAGTTAAAGTTAATGCTTTGCAAATCAGTCCACAAAATAGAAACAGAAGAAACATTTCCCAAATTATTACATGAGGCATCTGATGGGAAAACATGAACTTTGAAAGTAGTAAAAGTCTTTTTGCTTCAACAATTACATCGCTACCTGAATCCAAGTGACTTCTGAATGATGACAAGGCACACATATTCCTTAGTCTAGTTTCTGATGCTACTTATGTCACATAAAGTATCTTTTCAAACACAAACTCAAGAAAAATCTGTGCTGAACCTGTCTATCTTACAGAACTTTTTGTCAAACATGATAATTTGGGGGGGGATTCATAAGAGTTCAAAGTGATAATTTTTCAGAAAACATGAGCTTCATGTTTCCAGTGGCAGAGAGAGGGAGAGGCAGAGGAGAGAGAGAGAGAGAGAGAGAGAGAGAGAGAGAGAGAGAGAGAGAGAGAGAGAGAGAGAGAACAGATTGGCCTGAACAGTCACAAGAAGCCCTGCTGCAATTCACCACAGAGAGAGCATGCCCTATGCACAAACAATTGAGCATACTTGTGGTTCCTCAGCTAGTAATTTGTGACACAAGAACCCCCACATGGAGACAGTTCTCACTAGTGTCCTCCTGGCTATTGCTGATGCAGATAAGTGTCCAAACAGTATTAATTGGAGACAAAATAAAGTATATCAGCCTAGAGAACATGTTCGATGTTCTCTAAACAGTAACTGCTGCTCTCATTCATTCACATAGGAAAAACAAGGGAAAAATAACTTTCCCACTGAAGGCATCATCTTTATTGCTATTGTTTGAGCCTTAGATCAGCTCCGTATTCTTTCAGAAACATCCCTATTTCAATTTGGTTGCTCACTCAGTACACCATCTGCCAACATTTTGATGGAGGATGTGAGATGACCTATGCAAATTGGCCCATCATATTCTGTTTGCAATGGCGTGGGTGTGTGACATAAACCCAATCATAGAGAATTTTCTGACTTTGCCTGGAGCTACCAAGCAGAATATTTACTCTTTCTCACTCTGACTAAATATATAGTTATTTGGCCACTTCAAATAGAGATCTGGAAATTTCTAAGAACTTTTCCAGCAAGAATGAGAATGCAATAATATATTGGAGAAGAATGGACAAAATCTTTGTACTCCAGGAACCAGTGCTTATCTAGACTTATTTGAGCCAAGCTTTCCCAAAAGCCAGTTGAAGATGGATTTCCTTTCAAATTAGTTGCCATGTCATATGAAACAGCCATAGCTTTCATGCATTAGATTCTTCTGGAGTACCAGCAAGAATTCTCTGCTTTCAGGAACTGTGTTACTAGTCTTCACAACAACCAATCACTCAGTTCTGTTCTTATCCAATAGAAAAGCAGCTTGGAGATTTGCATATTAATTAGTCCATGCAACTCAACTGTAGAGGATGGATTTAGAATCTGGATCTGGACCTTGTGACCTTGTGCTCCTTTTCACAAACTTGCCTCCCCCCTGAAAAGTGGCATCATAAATTCTGAACCTAAGGGCTATTCTCAAAAATGTTGTATATCTCATCATTCAGAGTTAACATATTTCTCTTTGTTCCACATTTACAGGATTTCAAGTTATAATTTCAATGATTTTTTTCCCTTGAAAGTTGAACTCATTAAAATGGAAACTGTATTGATCTTGCACAGCATAGTGCTGGAAATTTGGATAACAAACTGTAACTATTAGCTGTGAGAAATTAGTAAAATGCTCTGGTCCCTTTTGTAGCCAAGAATTTATATAGTATTTGCTAAATGGGATGGGGAAGAAATTACTCAATTAATTTTCATGATGGTTTTACTTTCACATAGCTTAATAAAATTATATACTCTGGGGAAAATTTTTGTAAGAGACTACATTATTTTCTGAGAAAGATTTTTTAAAGGTATTACAGTTTAAATTTGAGAATAGATTTAGTGTAGATGAATTTCTAAACAGTCTTATTAAATAAGAAACACAGAGCCAAATGCAGGGGTGAAAGCCGTAGAGATCAGAGAAATAGCGATAACCAACAACTAACCTTAGCTCACCACATCACCATAGCTTCCCAAGAGGACCAACTTCTTCCTGTCTAACCTGTGTCTTTATTGCCTTGCTGTTCTGCCTTCTCATTGGCTCTTAGCCCAGCCATCTAACTTCCTCATCACTGCCTGTCTATACAGACCTCTAGGTCTCTATGGTTGGTACTGGGATTAAAGGCATGTGTCACCACACTTGGCTGTGTCCTTGAACACACAGAGACTCTGCCTGCCAATGACCGGATTAAGGGTGTGTGCTACCACCGCCTGACTTTTGTTTATAGATGGCTATCTATGTCCTCTGATCTCCAGGCAAACTTTATTTAGTAACATACAAATAAAACATCACCACATTTAAGCACAAATAAAATATCACCAGATTTGGTGAAGAAATGACCTGTAATAGTAAAAGCAAAGTCTTGATTTATTTCAACTGAACACTGACAACCTGAGGTAACAGTGGGACAATCACAGGCTTAAACCCTGGAGATAGTACTGACTGCATCATCAAAAGCCACCTCAAAAAGGATGTTGTTCAAAACCTGAGAGGTAAGGAGGGAACAGACAATATAACAAGCAACACCTGTTGTATGCTTTCTCTTTCGCACAGGCAGAGGGTGACAATTGTATCGGAAACAAAAGCAGAGCAATCCAACCTCAGGCTGAGAGAGTGGCCATTGCATAATGAAATCCCAGAAGCCCCATGCATCAGAAAAGAGTGACACAGTCTGCGACAGAAAAGCCGGGTGTTCTGATGGGCCCATAATGCTCAAAAATGTAAACAAAGTAGCTGTCTCAGGTAGTGTCTGGCTGTACCTAGAAGCAAGTTTGTCACAACTTGGAGGTGAATGTTGCATGCAGGATACAGAAGCCAGGGATATTGCTAAATATACAGTACACAGATCTATCTTATACCAAAGAGAAACATCTAATACAAATATCAACATCTAATACAAATGTTAACAGTACTAGGGAAGAAGTGAAAGGGGTAGCCACTAAGCTATGGGCATTAGATGCAATGCACTGTGGGAGATAATGTGCCAGTATATTTTTATGACCCACAATGTGTCTTTTCTCTCTTTTTCCAGTGTTCTCACTTACAGTCTCCTTACATTGCATGTAAGTTTCATCCAAATGACCTGCTCTATGGAAAAACTATGTTAAAAGATCACTGTTACTTCTTGAGTTAAGTAAGTAAATATATTGAATTCCTATGAAAGATGATACATTGTGAAGTCACTGGTAGATGTTGGGAACAAAGACAGCTAGTAGCATGACTCCAGGCTAAATGATTAAACCCATACTTCCCTGAAAGACAAAAAGAATGTGTGGTTTCCACTGAGCACTAATCCTCAGAGAGGACACTATGCACAGAAATGAAATATAAACATGTGGTTCTGACAATAGCTTCTCTAGGACATTCTATATCATCATAGCATTCAGCATGATTTTGCTGAACAAAGTAAAAGACATATCTAATATTTCTAATATTTGTAACATATCTAAATATTTCCATAGAGGATTTGAATCATTATTGAAACCCACATGTAAAAAGAAAGAATCAACTCCTACATATTGTGCTCTGATCTCCACATGCGTGAAGAGGCACACATGCTGGCATATTCATACACACACACACACACACACACACACACACACACACACACACACAATAAATAAATAAATGCAAAAACTACATAAAAGAACCACACAAAGGCAGAAGTAAAACTACTGATCATAGATAAAACAGTTAAGAGTAAGAAAAATATATTCTGAACTTCCTGTGGAACGGGAAAACAAAATCAACAAATCTCTAGTTCTTTTTCTTTAATCAAATCAAGAGTAGACAAGGTCCCCAAATGTAGCGATTTCCATGACATTAAATTCACAGAGGATGATGGTACTGACAGGGTCACACCATGCAATGCTTTTCGAAGCAGTTCACTTGGACCTCATTCAGATGTAGGTTTTATTTACAATGTTCTTCTATATAAGCCAAGAACATGACACCAATTCAATGAAAGTTGGTGATGGAAAATTATCCAGCATGATGATTTCTGAGTCAGTAAAACTAACCTTTGACAGGCGTAATAATGACATGGGGATGTCATTTAAATCTCTGAGTTTATTTGAGATTCAGACAAAAGTGGCTTCAGACTCCCTGAGAAGGTCCAACCTCTCCAGAAATGTCTGCTGAAGGCTGAAGAATATTTGTTTCCATGGTTTCTTCTAGTTCTTAACCATCTGCCTCCCATAGTTCAGTTCAGCAATCTATGTAATGTTCCAAACAGGCTCTAAGCTATTTCATTCCATGATATAGGCTCTAATCAGGAGATGGGGGAGGAGAGGAGATTGAGAAACAAAGAGAAACATAAAAACACAGGAAACACATACATTAGCATAAACTGTACTTGAGAAATACTCTCATCAAATTCTGTCCTCTGACCATAATGGTACTTATTATTATCATCAAGATTAGTTCCCTCATAGAAAGAGAAGCCTGCATCTCCAGCATCTCCATGCCACCAGCTGAATGTAATTCTGCTTCAGCTCCATGTGGTCTTTGCGGGTGATGGAGTATGGGTGCTTAATGGGAGGGCACTCCATCCATTCATCTATAGGAAAGTTCTCATGCAATCTAGGGGAGACTTTTCAGTCCTTACAATTAAGCAAAATAAACTCAGTGGTTCATCAAGCGAGATGTGGATTAAATTGTTGCTTTGTTTGTCATTGGTGCCTTGTCTAGGCGAGTACACATTTGTTCACTACTCCACAGTAAGGTTCGTACAACACCCTAATACAAAAACTACTTTATTTCCTTCTGAACACTTCTCCCCAGTATTGCACACCATACCAGAGCTAGGTTCCATCTCATATATCAGTTCTTTCATTAGCTTTTTCCTTTAAAATTTTAAACACTTATTTAGTGTGTGTGTGTGTGTGTGTGTGTGTGTATGTGTGTGTGTGTGTGTGAGAAAGAGAGAGAGAAAGAAAGAGAACCTCCTATAACTCCAACCTCTTTGATCTCTGGGGTCAGCTGCATTTATGTGCATAAAAACAAACATAATAAAATAATTTTTAAAGAAGTAAAATGTTCACCTTATTCCTGACAGTCCAATCCCTAACTAAAGGCCCTCAATGAAAATGACCTTTAAGAAATTTCAGACTATAATTCAAAAGAACAATTATCAATATGTCAAACAACTTAGAGAGGACACAAAAACATTCCAAGAGAGCATGAACAGTTCATTTAACACATTTCTGGGCTCCGTTTTCATGGGTTCTAATATTTCAAGCCCCTTGTTAAATTTCAGCAATATTTTCAAGTCTCAACATATTTTCTTACTGCCTGTTGGGTATCTGGAAGTGTAAAGGTCATTTCAAAATAAATTGACCTAAAATCAGCCTTGATGGGTGATATTTTGTTTGTGCTCTAACAAATAAAGCTTGCCTAGAGACCAGAGTGCAGAGCTAACCACTAGTTTATAGAGGCCAGGTAGTGGTGGCACACACCTTTAATCCCAGCACTTGGGATCACACACCTTTGATCCCACCCAGTACTTGGGAGAAGGAAACAGAAAGTGATATGGCTGGGTGGAGAGAGGAATATAAGGCCGGCTCAGAGAGGAGCTCGATTCCCTTTCAGGCTGAGAAGTTGGCAAGGTCAGAGGTGGCTGTGGCTTGTTCCTTTGTCTCTTCGATCTTTCAGCATTTACCCCGATATCTGACTCCAGGTTTTTATTATTAAACAATTATTATTAAGACAATTAGGATTCATGCTACATCTGGTGTCCAACTTTGGGGCCACAAATTCATGAAAAAAACCACTTGCCTGTAGCTTTGCAGCTACCAGCGCAGGCTGGAGATGCACGCAGCCAGAATCACTATCTCACTGGGTAATGTTTTGGGTTTTTTTGTTTTTGTTTTTGTTTTTTTCTTTTCCTCAAGCCTCTGAGCAAGTTGAGATTTTTCTGTTGCAACCTATCTACAGCAAACTCCATATGCTTTGGGGCTCCAAAAACCACAAGAGTTAGCCACTTTTGCACATTCCCCCATGAAGATGGCTGGTTCTTTAGCTTCTTCTCTCCTAGTGGGTTGTGGGCTTTCCCTAGATCCCCCTCCTCAGGCTGCTACCACACTAGGCTGCTTTGAAAATTGCTTGGGCTTCTACTGTTCTATGCAGAGCAGTCATCCCCACACTTTACCATCATCTGAATCGTCATTATTGGCAGATTTGGTGAGACAATTGGGAATTCTTAAAGTGAGGAATTAGTTAAAAAGAGTTTTTTTTTTTCCCCATATTTAAAAATGAGAAACACTATTACAATGGAGGGAGTTAGGTCTCTGTATGATAATTAATGAGGGCCTTTGAGGTCTGTCTCAAAGTCCCCTTCTGGGTTCAGATCGAATGCTACAGGAAGCAAAAGGAACTTAGGGCGTCTGAGGATGAATGAATTAGCTTACACATGTGCTGTTCAAATCATGTCTCTTATTGTTCTTCTTTTCTTCTAATTTTCTTGTCTGAATTGTCTATAATTTCTTAATTCTAATTCTCTGTTCCCATTCTCCTGTTTCTTCTCATATAGTCTAAAAATTCTCTTTTTACAGGAGGCTTGAAGCAATATAAAAAATTACAAGAGTTACCTCTTATTGGTCAAAAGCACATTTCTAGGGTAAGCCATAAGGAGCCAAGCTATTTACCATGGCAACACAAGTTTTCAAGGTTTGGGGACCAGAGGGAGGGGGCACAGTGCCCAGTGTGACAAACTTTGAGACATAGCTCTTTATCAGTCAACTTGGCAAGTGAAGAACTAGCTTGATTTTCTTAGAGTGCTTTATGTGGATATCCTTGGTTGGACACCTGCAACTCTGACCTTGTGCATAATTGTAGTTTTAAACTTATGATTCATTCACAATGGCCTTTAGTTTAGTTTGAACTTGCTTTGAGGTGAAAATGAGATAAATGTGTGCAGTCAGTCTGAGGAACGGAACAAAGCAGGCTTCAGTGTCTACACTCCATGTGGGACAATAGATCTAGTTATGAAGTACATCCTAGCCTATAATCCATACATCAAAATTATACAGCCGAATGAGAAGTAATCTTCCTGACCACCTACAAATACATGTGCCCATAAGACTGAGATGTAATCATGGGATTACATGTACACATTACATGAAAATGCATAATGGGGAGATATCATAGCTCTTATTGTACAAGTGAAATCACAGATGAAAGCAACCAGTTTTTCAGAGCCCGTGGCCCTGCAGGCCCTGCCTGACAGGGTAACTCCATCAAAGAACCATTCATCTGTTGGGTTGGCATCTGTATTCTCCATTGCTATAAGCTGTAATTGTGTCATGACCCACAACAGCACATAACAATCATTCCTAACAGATAATACACCAGACAGTTTGAAAATGGAGCAATTAATTGAGATGATAATTAATTTAGATGAGATTTACATAATGTCAATTATAAATATTATCTGTTTGATAATTTTTGTTTTATCATTATAAAAGTTGGTTAATATGAGTGCAAAGATAAAATTTTTAGAAAAACTTATTAAAAGAGATATAGAGTAGATATAGAGCTATTCAGACCCAGAGAGAAGAATTTAAAGGAGAACCAATCTCAGCATTGCATTATAAGGTTAGAGAGAAACAGCCTAAGGTTTTCAAACAGCCAATCTTAATTTATCCAGTAATCTTATAGGAACTTGACTGTCAAATGATAGATATCCCCAAGGCTGTGTAAGAGCTGAATGGACTCCTTTGCAAATGTTAGATTTGAGGAGATTCAAGGAAGCAATATGGCATGCATTCACCTTTTGTGAAGTAGATGTTAAACTCATGGTCAACTTGTAATAGAATTATCCCTCAAGACTGGAGAGACTTGGTTACAGCAGTCTTGGAGTCAGATCCTCAATTACAATGGAGGACCTGGTAGAAAGATGAGGCTCAGACCATTGAACAATGAAGTAGGACTAGAGGTATGGAAATCTGCCAAGACCAAGTTGTTAGAGAGGGAGGTTATGCTAATGTAGAAAGGTAATCTCTATATGATGACCACACCCTAGCTTTATGCCACACAGCAGCCTTGAATGCTTGGGACAGAACTGAAGAAATAGGAAAGAAAATTGAGTTATTTACAAAAGTTATACAGGGCCCAAAACAAAATTTCACTGATTTCTTACAAAGACTGACTAGAGCAGTAAATAGAATGATACTAAATTCAGAAGCTAGACAAATAATAATTGAATCTCTGGCTTTTGAAAATGCTAATGCACAATGGAAAAGGGTAATTAGGCCATTAAAGGCAAGATCAGCACCCTTGGAAAAATGGATTTGAGATGGAATCAATATTGAATCTCATAACCATGATGATGCTTGGATAGGAGAGGCGATTTCCAGAGATTTGAAGAAAATCAAAATGTCAAATGTTTCAATTGCTATAAACAAGATCACCTAAAATGGAATTGTAAACAGGGCATTCCTAGAAACAATGTTTGTTTCTAATAATAATCCCAACAGAACACCCCTCCCTTCTGTATTATGCAGAAGGTGTGGCAAAGGCAGGCATTGGACTAATGAATATAGATCAACAAGGGACAGACAAGGTACCCTTTGCCATTGGGAAATGCCTTGGGGGGCCTTTTGCAAGCTCCCATGTAAAATTCAGTTCACTTGTTTCTTGTCATCATGGAAGAAACTCCTTCCCAGAGCAATTAAATAACCTAATGCATATTGTAAAAAA
>CABHPQ010143394.1:0-26350 GCA_902168405.1 Peromyscus aztecus | reverse complement strand
CCCCCCCCAGATCTCCCCCTCTCAACCCACCCCCCACTCCCCACACAAGAAGGCAAGGCCTCCCATGGTGAGGAACATCCAGTAGAGGCAAGTCCAAGCCCTTGCCCCTGCCTCAAGGCTGCACAAGGTGTCCCATCACAGGTAGTGGGTTCCACAAAGCTCGTTCATGCACCATATGGATTCTGATCCTACCGCCAGGGGGCACCCCAAGCAGATCAAGCTACACAACTGTCTAAATGCAGAGGGTCTAGTCCAGTCCCATGCAGGCTCCACAGCCATTGATCCAACTTTCACGAGTTCCCACTAATTTGATTTGGTCGTGTCTGCAGGTTTCCCCATCATGATCCTTAAGAAAATGTGGTACATATACACAATTTCTTTAAGAAGCAAAAAATAAAACATATCATTAACATGATCCAAAAGTATATATATTCTGCAATAAATGGAACTAAAGAACCCAAAAATATGCAAACCTAAAATTAGGTCTATCACTGATTTTGTATTCAACTCCAATAAAAAACATTTGGCTATCTGGGGTTAGTTATTAAATAGAATAATTTAATGTTAATTTATGTTTTAAAGTATAAAACCAAGGAAATTATATGGAGTCTAACATTTACAAAACACATTTACTTAAAAAAACTGCCATAATTATAATTCTAGTTAATTCAAAAAATGACCTGTTATAATATTTAATATAAATATATTTTTATTTTATGTATATGTGTGTATATATATGTTGCATGTTCACACAAGTGTCTGCGTGAGTATATTCACATGTGTGTGCTGGGGAATGAAGCATGTCACATACAAGAAGCAGAGCTGTTTTTTATGATTGCAACTCAAAGGTCACATGACCATGAAGGAAGCTCATAGTTGTAGTCACAGATCCAAAGTCAGCGCAGATGGAAACAATTATTGTTTCAAATGTAAGAGAGCTGTTTTCTTTCCTAGTAAATGTTATCTCTTTAATTGATCCAATACCATACAGACACAAAGAATAATTTCAATATGTATTCTGTTATCTTTTATGCACAAAGGATAGCGCTGTGCCATCTGTCTTCAGATATCTTAAGCAACTAAATCATTAGGACCATCTTTCCCCTACCCCAGGATCAGCAAAGGGGAATAAATAATTATGCGTGGATGCTAGGTGCTACCTACAAAGGAAAGGACATGCTCTTTGTGCGTGGAGGACCACCATGGCAGAGCTAATGTTCTGTTTGACCACAGCTACTTTAGTAACAGAGCAAAGGAAAGCCTTGGCCTTACCACCTGTTGGCTGATTTATCTTGTAGTGGATTTTCTTGGCTCTTTCCAGGCATGTCCACTTGTTCAAGACCCTGGCACTGTTATAGTATGGCCCCTAACAAGGTTAAGCCATGATTGCCATGCAAACAGGAATGAACTAGTGGCTACATTTTTATTCAAATCATTACTTCATGTGGGAAATGGGGAGTTAATGGAAGGTGTTTGAAGACCATTAGGAGGTTAGTTGATAGATTGGTGGCTGAAGTTTAATAAGAAGACGTTTAGATGCAATTGCTAGGCTAGATGCGTATTTTGTTCTTACAGGGTCATAAACCATGACATTTAGGGTTGTCTGTTCTACTGAAGAGAAATACGTGGTTTTCCTACTGGAAAGACTCTAAGCCCTTCCCTACAGAGTTGTAAAATGTCTCAGATAATGGATCTGCTTTTCAGGGAAGGACCACCAGTGAGCTCTTTGCTCTGATTTCCGAATGGCGCATATTCTCCTGATACTTGAAAGTGGCCCTGTTCTCTATGTGTGTTGTTGACAGATGTGTTCTTCCCACTACCTACCACCCAAAACTCACTTCACAGGCAGGTTTTTCCACAGTAGAATGACATTAACCTCATTCTTAACAGCTTATGAAACATTTATACTTATATATATATATATATATATATATATATATATATATATATATATATCTTTTACTCCTTTTCATTAAAGCTTAATTATCAGTTCACCCAAAACTGAGAGGAATGACTGTCATTTTCAAGGTACAATAGCTAAGCAGTGTGGCAGTTAAATATGCCATGTGTTTTGCCCATTTTGTAAACTGGCTCCACGTATTTATGGGTACTTGTTAAGATTTCACACAGCCTGCAAAATCAGTTCCTGCCCTATACCCCTGCTGCAAAGATGGCCTCTCTAGCTGAACCCTTCAACAGATCTTTGTCCTTTTTTATAAAATACTTGTGTCACGGTCCCAAGTAAAGGCTGTCTGACTGTCACTGTCGTGTGAGGGCACGTGATAGGAGTGGATATAGAGTCTGACAGAAAGTGCCCAGCAGTGAGAAGAGACCTGCTATTTGAAGAAGTCAGATAAGGAGCCTTCTGGCTTGAATTTCTTAAGGATAGAGACTGTCTTCATCCCCCCTTTTTCAACAGTTGTGTGAACTAGGATTCCAAACGATTTTAGACCTCTCTCTAAAACTGTTTCTCTGTCACATTAGTTCCAGTTCAGGATTAAGAGCAGGTTGTGTAACTCCATCGAGGTACTTTTATACAGTGTAATGAATATGTCCACCCCTGGATTCCAAGCTAGCCTTTTCCTCATAGCCTGCTTGGAGTGCCGACAAAATGCACTTAGCAACCAATTCCAAACAGCCTCCTGGATTGAAAGAACACTTGCACTGGAAAACAGGAGCCCTGCGGCCACTCAGCCATGGAAGCTTGCTCAGCAGAAGGCCAGAGCAGCCAGGAGTGCCCACACTATGCCTTCCTGCTGCCACAGAATATTGGATGCCAAATATATACCAGGCAAGCGTTTCTAAAGAGCAGCCGCTTCCCCTTCGTGTTGCTTTGATTTACAGTAATTGGTCCAATGGGAGCTCTTTGTGTATAATGTGTTTTAACTCAGCTGTTTGGCAGTTGTTGCCCATAACTACAAATTATTGATAGATTGATGATACCTTATATTCATGGATTATGTTCATAGCCCTCGGTGATTGGAGGAAATCAATAATTCCTGGAACGATAGAAAGAAAACACTTGTCTAGGGAATAATATCAAATTTGCATTGAGTAATTATCTCATCATCTCTTTTTTCCCTGAGAATTCACTGAAGTGTGGGATTTGAGACTAGTCAAAACCCAAGTGCTCATCTTAGAGACACAATGAGGTTACATGAAAAATAGGTGCATGAAAGTTGTACACTTAAATCTTTAGAAAACTTATTTTTGAAAATGTTTGAAGACGGTGCATAATTCTCACATCCCACATACTACAGCGATAGTCCTGTTAAATATGTACCTGCTATACCTTCACTTTTAATTGATGGTAAATTAAAATTTGAATGAAGAGAGTTCTTTTTCAGACAATGACTCCTGTGCCTAAAGCCAGGGTTCAGGCCCCTGTACTTGAAGCATTACTTTTGGAAGTATTAAACTCATAACCGTGTTCTCCTTTTCTCCTCTGGTTAGCGAGGTGAACATGCAAACGTCGTCATTGGAAAGTCCTTGGCTCTACTTTGATGGCTTCTTATTAACCCTTGGAATCTGTGACTGAAGTAAAACTTCTTGGTTCTGAATATAAAAATTTATGTCCCCTTATGACCTTCCAGCAACAGCAGAATGTGATTTTGAAAGACATTAGCATAATGGAACCTTTTCAATAACATGATGAATTGAGCCCATCTCAGAAAACAGAGCCCACACTGGTAATTTATGGCAGTCATTGCCATGCTGAGGACCCCATTGGTATCATAGGCTTTTAACTCTGCTGAGAAGCGTGCCTTCCCTCCCGGCTCCAAGTCTGTGGGATTCACTGAGGAATGTTGCTCTCTAATGGAGCCTGTAGTGCTCTGGGGAATAGTCATCATCACATGATATAATTATCTCTCGTGAACATGTCTAATTACTTATTGTTTCAAAGGCCCCTTGATGTAAATGGAAGTTGATTGCAATCCCCTGGTGTGTTTGGGCTAGAGTTGCTTCTCTGAAGGCTGAGCACGTGCTAAAGGTGAGGGACAGTGGCTGTGAGTCACTGCTGTCTCTAGATGGCTTAGCTTTTTCCCAATCTGATAGTAACAGCACTTGTAGCTGTGAATACTTCCTTTCAATTCTGCACTGATTAATACTACTTGATCATTGTTTAAGAAAGTTTGACATCTAGAAAGCAGCTTGTGTGTAGATATTTCTAACAACTGGTAAGTTCCAGGTAGATTTTATGTGGGAGATTTCAATTAGAAAACAAAGGAAAGCTTGAATTCGACCTATTTGTCCTGGTTCTCTTGGGTGGACAGATGAGACACTCCACTTTCAGAATGGACCAAGCAGCTATCTTACTGTCTGCGATGTTTCCTTTATCTTTTCTCTTTCTGTTACCAGGAGCTAACTATCCTTAACACTGTGTGGAAAGTGGAATTTTCATGGCAAGGATAAAGATTACATTTATCTCCAGGATTCTGTACTTGCCACACCCCAGTAATGAAATGATGAGACCTAAGGTGTACATTGCTGTGTAGAGATTTTATATTTGTTCTGAATAGCAGAAGGATGACACCCAGTTCAAAATGTGGTGGCAGTTTAGAGGTTGTGAACAATACTTTCCATCCTCTTTGTGTTACTACTTACCTTCTTTTTAAAATTCCTTTTGTGGCTACTTAATTTAGAGCTGTGTATCCAGCATTTGAGAAAATGGGGTCAGCGGAATGTGAGTTCCTGGCTGGCCTGGGTTGAATAGACCTTGGGAAGAAGAACGAGATGGAGAGACAAGAGACGACAATTCCCAGGGGATAGGTTATAAATGGAGTCTCCAGGAACAGTGAAGGGGAACAGCTTCAACAGATTCTGCTTCTCCTGAGTTTTCACTGGCAGGAATTCCCTCCACTGAAACTAGAATTCAGTCTTCCAGGCATATCAACTGCCCTTGTCGTCCCATCAGTCACCTGTGCCTGCTTGACGGAGACCACCCGGAGTAGCTTGTGGATTGTTGATAAGCCCTCCCAGAAGGAGAGGTGGGGAGAGTTATCAGAGCCTCACCTGAAATTACAGACACTCCTTCCAGCCATTTGTATGCATTTCTGCCCTAATTGTGTGTGATCCTGTTCTCAAGAGTGTTACAGCTTCTAGGATGAGGGAGGAACTGAAGGAGGCTCCATCTCTGAGGCTATGGGGGAAGCCATTACCCATGACAGTTGAAGACTTCCAGGATGGCTGCTTTATGATCTCCCATGCTCCTGCTTGGTAACTCTCAGCCGTGCTCTCTCATTGGTTCTCCAGAGTAAATTTTTGAGGAAGGGTACTTTGGTTTGTCATTGGGGATGCATGAGGATAGGGCACACAATTTTTAAAAAATGCTGCCATTAAATTGAGGCACGCCTGTTGTATCTGTAGTAGAGAATGCCTTGATGTCATCAGCCACTGAATCTCAAGATGATCACTGTCAAAGACGAAGATTCTATAGGAATTTGCTTTGCATAATCAGATACAGCACATTTTTACTGTGGCATAAACATTTTAGATGGGAAGTGTTTGTGGCTTAAAGCTGAGAGTGCTGTACTTTCACATAAAGCAGCTCTCATTGGGGTGTGAAAAAAGTTGAAGTCCAGCATATGTACTCAGAATGTAATTCTCTGCCAGCCTGCAGCTGACGTTGGGATGGATCAGATGCTACCATTTGTCCTAATGTTCTTTATCAACAGATTGCAAATCTTGAATGCACTTTTCTCCCTAAAATGACCTCATTTTTATTTGAACATTAATATCTCTTCACTCCACAATTCATTATTCCAATTCCACAGCTTTTAAAATTAAGTGGCACATTCCCTGTATACTGTTTACTTTTGCAGTTTATATCATAATCTTGCATTTCAATACTGCTTACTTACAATAAAATTCTTAATTCTAAATGATTTGAAAACCTCTTACTATGCATCTAACTTGGTTTATATTTCTCTAAAATAATGATGATAACAGTATTTTAAGAGTATAATAAAGGCCATTTGAAAAATTGTAGAAGAGTGAAACACATAAAAAATTGTTAAACCCTAATGTAGTTTAACATTTTTTGAGACAGGGTTAACATATATTTTATAGGTTAAGTTTCTAGCATTGAAAGAAATTCAAGAAGTTAACTCATGAAAGTGTTGCATTAGAATACATTTGCTGAAGTAGCCCCAAGAGATGGGTGAGTGTCAGTACAAACCTCAGAGTTCCAGGTTGATCCAGCTGCCAGTCTAACTTTTCCATTAGCCTATGAGCAGACTCAGAGAAAGGCTGTTAGCATGACCTGAGGGGTTGGAGTAAGACTGTAGGAATTTTATTCCCTGCTTGTCAGGTATTTTTGATTGGACCAATTCTACCATGTCAGCCTTTATTCTTCCTTGGTATTTGAACACAAGTACCCAGCCACACATCAGCCTCCAAAGACATGGCTGCTTTGTACAGAGTCAGCGTTGCTTTTTGCACAGTCCAAGGCTGCTTTGCAACACAGTGAGATTGCTGCTTTCTCTGAGGGATGTTTCTCTGTTGGCTGGTCCTCTGTGCTCTGCTCTTCTCCAGCTATTCTTGATAGTTTAGTGTTCTGGATTTTTAAATGGAAGTGAGTTCATTGCTTCGAAACAATCAGTAGCCACAAGATGCACAACGGTTTTTCATTGATGCTGCGTAAGTTTTTCCAAATGTTGAAAATCCCCTTAAAAGTTAGAATATTGCTACCTATATCCAAAAATGGCATAGGATGGGAAGAAATGACGAGACTAGAGAGTGTTTGGAGATCTGCTGAATGTCAGCTGTCTGCTTCTGGGTGATATTTGCACAGATTTCAAACGAACTAAATGAGGGAATTGCTTAGGTATATAATACGCATGTATATACAATATACATCCATTATTTCTGACTTGGGAAACTCATGAAAGCAGAGGTCCTATACTTTCTATAGATTTTATTTCTGTTCATAATTTATCTTTTTGCCCAAGACTCTAACTTCCTTTTTGGCTCAGAACTAACTAATGGGAGCCACCTGCCCCCTCTGGCTAACAGAAACAAAACTCACTGGCTTTACTAAAGCCATGTTTAACCCTGTGCAGAAAGGAGACCAACACGGAGAACAGGCTAACTTGAAAATGCAGATTTTACTGTGCTGTAGGATAACGCTGTTGTACACTGGTTTAATAAAACACTGATTGGCCAGTAGCCAGGCAGGAAGTATAGGCAGGGCGAGCAGACTAAAGGAATGCTGGGAAGAGGAAGAGCAGAGTCAGGAGTCGCCAGCTAGACACAGAGGAAGCAAGATGACAAGGCAGAACTGAGAAAAGGTACCAAGCCATGTGGCTAAACATAGATAAGAATTATGGGTTAATTTAGGATGTAAGAGCTAGCTAGCAAGAAGCCTGAGCCATTAGGCCACACAGTTCATAATTAAAAAAACAAACAAACAAACAAACAAACAAAAAAAGCTAGACGGGACCAGAGAAAAAAATTATAGCTACATTAGGTGCCCAATGTGTTGGTTCAAGTTCCCACCTAAAACCTGAAAACACTTAATAAGTGATTCTAAACAGAGCCAAAAACAGGTTCCTGCTTCATGTCTCATGCAGGCCACGAGATGCTGCAACATTCAGGCTTGAGCGCAGCATGGCCAATTCCCGCCAATGAGTTACACAGAGGTTTCTGTGGGCCGTGTAACATGGTGTGCGGTAGATATAGCTTTTGCTAATAGAAAAAAGAAAGAAAGGAAGGAAGGGAGGGAGGGAGGAAGGGAGGGAGGGAGAGAGGGAGGGGGGGAGAGAGAAAGAAAGAAAAGAGGTTTCTGGGCTACACGCTGCTTTAATGGAGGCATAGACCCACTGCTTCCCAGAGTTGATGGTACACATGGCCCAGAGCTGGAGGTGAATTACCTCTGCCATGTTAAAAAGCTGAAATGGGCAGAGTCAACAGCCAAGGCTGCTGCTTTTAGTCCTGGCCATGCAGTTTAGCAGTTTAAAGTCTCTCCTGGCCAAAAAAAGGATTATAGATTCACAATAAGACAGATTTACATGGGATAAACCCTAAACAGTTTACAGTATGTATAAAAATGTACATAGGCTTAAAAAAAAGAAAAAAATATAGACAGTTATATAAAGAAATAAAAACTTTTTAAAAATAAAGTTTTTAAAAAGAAAGTTAAAGTAATATAAAAAATAAGCCACGTAAAGATGGAACTCACACAGAGAGTCTGGATTACATTGTCTTTGGAATTTTTAACTTCAGAAAGACATTTGATTGTAAAAGCTGTTGAGTTAAGCCAATATAAATATGTATATATACATATATATATATTATATGGACTTCAAAGTTTATGTCTAAGGATATGTTACTTTGGAAAAGAGGTTTTGGTTTGTTTCCACAGAAGATGAGAACCTGTGGATTGCTTCCAGGCTAATATGATTTGATCAAGGAAGACCCCCTGAGAGGTCTCCAGATGATCCAACATCCAAAAAATGGCTTCAAGGCAACTGGCTCAGAGAATACAGCGTCACAGACTCCTTGAGTCAGGACCTGACCATAATTCTTAATTTCCTCAGGATCCCCATTAGATTGCCAGCATTCTCATTCAGCAGGAAGTATTATGAGAAGCTATGCCAAAATTCCCAAAATATTGTTTATGAATGTTTATTTTTATTTAAAGCAGGTTGATTATAAATGCAATCTCTTTCTAAAGAAGAAAAGGGGATAGTATAGATATGATAGGATGAAAGGGTAGATTAATGAACCTACTTTTAAAGAGCAACAACTTGTTTAAAATGTTTTACATTGCTATGGATTTTAGTTTATTGATACAAATTTCAAGTTTTGTTATACTGTGTGTATATTTCTACTCTTGTTTAAAGTATTTTGTTTGTACAACTCATTTGAAATTGTAGTGTATAGTTGAGAAATACAGATTAATAATTAGTCTTCTATGATAATCAAACTTATAGTCATGTTAATTAAGTTTTCTAGATGTACATAGATATATTTCAATTAGGTAGGTGATCTTCAAACACTTCAAAGACCTACAGAATATGGCATTTAAAATGTTTTAAAAACTTAGACTTTTCTGGACATTGGGACATGTCTGCTCCTGGCAGCACCCATTTACCTCAAAGAAGAAGGTGGGCGTCAAAGACACTCTATATGGAGCTTATCTTTTTCTTGGCAAAAATATCCATTTGGGCAAGAAACTGTTCTTACCTGGACTGCTTGACAAAATGTATCAAGTGGACATGTAGGACCCATAGGAAGGTGACCACTGAACTTTGCAAGGCAAGATGGTCCTTCAGGTTCCTACTTCACAGAAGAAACTGCCAGACATTCTACAGGACACAGAGAGAAGCAACTGAGAGACTGTAGGCCTATAGGCTGAAGAATGGATGCCCCAAAGTTACAGAGAAACTTTGGATGACTGTCCAGGCAGGCAGCTGTCCCTATCATTTCCAGAATTTTGGAAGTTGCTTACAATGCATTTTCTGTTTACTCAGGTAATATTATATCCTTCTGGGGTCTGTGATATAGTTGAAGACAAGATAGTTATAATTATAATTTTGCTTAGTTATGATAAAAGATAAATTAGATATGAAACTTTAGACTTACAAATATAGGATAGAATATTTTCTTTAATTTTGCCAAATACAAATAGACTAGATATTGTAACTGTAATTCTTGCTTGATAACTGTTCTATTATATGTAATTTTACTATGTTAAAGTAAAAACCTTTTTGTTTCCTTCCTTTTTGTTAAGACAGAAAAGGGGAAATGCTGTGGGATAATGCTTTTGTACACTGGTCTAATAAAACACTGATTGGCCTGTAACCAGGCAGGAAGTATAGGCAGGGTAAGCAGATGAGGAGAATTCTAGGAAGAAGAGGGGCTGAGTTAGGAGTCGCCAGCCAGACACAGAGGAAGCAAGATAACAAGGCAGAAATGAGAAAAGGTACTAAGCCACGTGGCTAAACATAAATAAGAATTATGGCTTAATTTAAGTGCAAGAGCTAGTCAGTAATAAGCCTGAGCAAATGGCCATGCAGTTATAATTAATATAAGCCTCTGTGTGTTTTCTTGGGGGGCACAAGTGGGAGAGATTTGTCCCGACCACCAGCTGGGACACAGGAAAACTTCTAACTACATTACTGTATAGTACAGAATGAAGTGTTAAACAGTCTTATTAATAAAAAACCTGGAGCCAGATATCAGGGATAAAACGTGAGAGATCAGAGGAATAGGAAAAGCCACAGCTATCCTCACCTCACCAACTCCACAGCTTCCAAAGAGACCTCCTTCCTGTATACCCACACCTATATGCCTTTCTGTTCTGTCAACTTATTTCCTCTCTCTGCCCAGTTACATCACTTCCTCTTCCTGCCCAACTCTGTCACTTCCTGTCTGTGAGTACAGACCTCCAGACCTTTATGGTTAGTGATGGGATTAAAGGTATGTACCACCATGCCTGGCTGTGTTCCCAGTGTGGCCTTGAACTCACAGAGATCCAGACAGATCTCTGCCTCCTGAATACTAGGATTAAGGGCATACGCTACCATTGCCTGACCTCTATGCTTACTATAGTGGCTGGCTTTTTCCTCTGATCCTCAGATAAACTTTATTGGGGGACACAGATAAAATATCACCACAGTAAAGGACGGATGGTTTACCAGAACACACTGACAAATCCTAGGGCCCAGCTCTAAGATCTCACAAGGCCAGTTGTAGGAGAGTATTCCAACAATGTGGTTCAGAAAGATACATTGCACAAACATTGAAACTAATGTCTAAAAGGTCTGTGTTTGCCTCATTGTGTTCATAGATTTATTGTCTTAGGACAGCTAAGTTGTAGAGACTGATGATTGGATCTAAATATTAAGTGCATATAGAGCCCTGGGAAGCTGAGGATGCCCACTTCAGCTGAGGGTCCTTCTAACTCTGGTGGCTCCCTCACCAGCCCCTGGCACTGTCAGGGGCTGGAATCTAAACTGTGGAAGGAGAACAGTGGCAATGCTGATACTCTGGCACCTTCCTGGATGTCCTCACCCCTGAGAGCTGGGTTCTTCCCTCTTCTGACAAGCCATCGGGCTTAAAGAAGGAGAACACGTGGAACTCACGTACAACTGCAGGCTGTGCCGTTGGGAGCAGCACACACAGAGCTCTGCCCAGTGCACATTGACTGCCACTGACCTTGCTTCTCAGCTGTGTCAGGCTTCCACTTTAGCATTGGAAATGGCAGAAACGATAGGACTTCTCTGGAAACATAAAGAGTCCTCTAGAGGTCTTACATGGTCAGCCTGAAAGTGTATGATAAACATACTTACATCCATATAGCAATAAGCAGTTACAGTAAAAATTTGCACTGTAAATACATCTTTTAGATTTTTTTATTTTAATATTTTGGAAAATAGTGAAGAAATTCAAAAGAGCCCATTAAATATGATAAAATAGAAGCAAATTAGAGTCAGAAAAAATATAGGTGAACTATCAAAAGAAAACATAGGCATTTGAGTGCACTGACCTCAAGCCATATTTCCTTCATGGTGAGGAGACTTTATAGCTTGGAGATACATTTTTTTCCAGGTGATGGAAGTGAGTTTGCTACAGAAATGCATTTCTAAGGACTCTCAAATCTGTAGCCATCTTTCCAGACTAATTATGTCTAAAAGTTAGCATTTTCCCTGGTCTTTTTAAATGTGTATGTCAGGGTATGTGGGAGGTTCTCCTGTTCATAGTTGTATCCCTGTGTGTCTTTATCCTGCATACCACAGAAGTCAGCAATTCTGAGCATCCTAGAGGTTCCTTTCTTACAGCTTCCAGAAGTGACCAGGATGTCACAGTCATTTTCACGAACACATATGACCAACACTTGGTACATCAGCCTTGGATACACCTCCCTGCTTTGTTCACACAGCCACAGCCCTGTGCAGCACACCCAAGTGGCTCCAGACAATGCCCACAGAGTGGTCACTTGCAAGTCTACATTTTGGAAAGCACAGGGACATGGGTAGTTAAGCTGTTCTTGCCCATGAGCAATACAATTTAGACAAGAATGCTGAGAAATTTACTTTTTCCCTTTCACACACCCTTTTTTTTTTTTTTTTCCAAACAACCAGAAAACCAAGAATACATTCTGGGAAAGAACCAAAAGGACTAAGTACTCAGGAGCATGGGCTTGGACCTTGTGGGTCCTGGTCCTGGGAGTGGCCTCCCAAGAAGTCACTGACTTCTGAGCCCTTTTTCCTTATCTGTAAGTTGAGAGTAATAATTGCTTCATTAAGTTTTTAATGTGCAGATTAAGGATAGAAACTGCTTGGTATAGAGCCTGGCCAATGTTGAACCTTAGCCTCTACCAACCATGTATCTGTGTAATTTATAGATACACAATGTGCAAGCTTACACAGATTGTGTATGAACACATGCAAGTGAGGACACTTGTATTTGTTTACAAACTTATTCTCTCTGCTGAATAGGAGACCAACTAGAAGTCAGATGTTGTTCTTCTATAACACAGCAAGACCTCCCAGTCTGGATAGCAAGGCATGTGGGTCTTTACCAGGGCCAGTGGGGTCCTGGAGGCTTGGGCTGAAACTGCCTGCTCTTCATTGACTGCTGGTATCAAACTGTGAGGGTTAACAGACTTCACTTCATGTACATTGCATGTTTGATATTGAAATATCACTATTTATAGATTTGGAGGCATCATCCTCATTTACAATGGTTCATGTCCCTTTGTGGATGCTACAAGGTGAATCAGGATCCGTTCTCCATGTTCCTAGTTTCATTAACAAAAGAATTTAAGAATTTGCTTAAGTGGAAACACAAGGGAAATTTTATTAGAGTTTAAAAGAAAAGGTTCCAGGTTAGGCAAGCTGTAAATCTTAGCAGTTTCTGGGAGGAGAAAAGGAAAAAAAAAGCTATGGCATTGAAGCTGGCCTTGAGGTCAGATATATGACTGATAAACAACCACATGGCCGGTTGGGGAGTGGCTTTAGAGACAGCATAAGGAAGTACAAACTGCTGGGGAAATCCTAAGTGTTAAGAAGAGAAGACTTGGAAAAAGAGAGTAATTCAGGTTCACAGGTAGACTTAGGAAGCTGCATGGGTGAGCCTGGGTAAGCTATTGGAGGCTAAGGGCGGGTATTCCAGGGTGGAAAATACAGTGTCTCATTAAAGGACAAATTATTTTGCCTGGAGCCTTCCTGTGGCTTAGGGTAAGCCTGCCTTGCTGGGGATGGTCTTTTAACCAAGTGATTGAGCTGAGCAGCTGCAAGGGCAGGTCTCCACCCAGGCCAGACAATCTATACTAGTCACCACCAGGAGTCTTCTCTAAAGGGCCTTGCTGCTCCTCTGACACTTGACGCTGAGAATGGCGTGCAACATGGAGCCTCCACTTTGCCACCTTCCAACTGTGACATGTGACAGTTAAGGAAAAACAACAGCAACAACTAAGCATTTCAAGGTGGCACATGGTTGTAGTCTTTCAGCTGCCGCTATTACTGATAGGCAGGGTACTTTCATTGTTTATACAGTGTTGTTCAGAGGAGCAGTGATGCATTGCCAGCATTTAGCATACCACCTGAGATACCACAAACAAAGACATTTCAGTAATAGGAACAAAAGAGCACAAGCTGGTGTTGTAAATCACACACACACCTTTTCCACTTAGGCAATGCTGGTATTTGCTGTTTATCACCACAGTAATGATTTTATGTACTGGGTCTTACTCCGCTGTTTCTGCCATCTTTGATAATTAGAAATTCTCTGTGTTTCCTAATCCCGTTCTTATTCCATGCTGAGCAAATCCTCCCAGGCCAGGGAGGAAAAGTAAGGAGACACTAAGGAACAAGAACCAAGGTGACCCCAACCACCTGAGAAAGCATCCCTGCAAACACTGTCCATAGAAATAAAGCCTTGCCAGGCTGGGTGGCATAGATATGTAACCCTGCACTTGTGACACAGGAGGATCAAGAGTTTGAGACCAGCCTGGGCTATACTGTGAAACCCTGCCTCATAAATAAATAAGCACACCAACAAACCTATTGAGTAAAGGGACAAGTTAGAAAGCTTTGCTGCAGGGATTGGTGATGGTTCAGGATGGAAACAGGAGTATTGTCTGTGATACAGAGGAGGACACTTTGACCCTAGGTGTGCAAGCATCTCAAGGACCCCACACAAAACAATCTGTTTTCTAGAGGAGAACTCAGTGTGAGGTTCTGAGATGGAAGGATGCTCCATTACAAGACTACAGACAAGAGGGTACTGTATACTGAGGCAGCGCTGCCAGGATTGGCTGGCTGCCGGATGGCCTAGGGTGGCCACAGGCCATGGTGGAAAAAAAAAGAGAGGCTTGATCATACATGGTTAACACATACTTCCTGTTGTCAAGCCAGTAAACATAGGCAGTACATATGCCATTGGTTAGGTAAAGTTGGGAGTCTCTGGTTAGTGCTGTAAGCCACGTTGGCATTCTGATTAATATTGCCGCCCAATACAAATATAATGGGCTTACATAAGAAAAACCAGACAATCTCACAATTATAGAACAGAGAACACATTTGAATTCCCAGCTGAGTCCTCAGAGTAGACATTTGAAGATGAACAAAATTCTGAGAATGTATAAATGGCTTCACCCAACTACAGAAAACTCAGTATTTGAGGTTCTGTGTGTGTGTTTTCCAGCTTAAGCATTTCACATTGTTTTTATAAATAGTATTGCTTTATTCTTCATAAATTGTCAATTTATAATTTAAAAGGAAGCAGGAAGAAGCAACTGTAAGGCAGTGACTGGAAGTAAGTTTTCCTTTTACATCATATTACTCAGATGACAGATCTCCTCTAAGCTACCATTTTGGCCATTTTCTTTTCTACCACAATATTGCACACAACTCACTGTCACCCAGTTTTGCATGAAGTTTTATTGTGTGCATGTAGCACTGTAAAAATGTAACTACTGGCAACAGGAGCGCTGAATACAGTTCCTGGAGAGTCATGAGATTGCAGTGGGGAAGAGTACAATGTCACCTATCCCAAGGCTGTGTTTATGGATGAGAATACTCCTGGCTCATGTTAGTCATTGGGACGTCTAGGATTTTTGGTGATGGTTCAGGAATGGGTCATCTGTAGTTCAGAAAGCTACTGAGTGGAGCTCTCTCCTGGCAAATCCTTTGCATGAGCCCATTGAGTTCATACTTTCAGCATCTCCAGTGAATTCAACTGGATCAAAATTTGAAATCCCAAGCCCTGCAGATTAGTCCTGCCAAGACCTGGCTACCATTTGCTTCTGGTCCCATTCCACTGTGAATGGTCCAGCCACATGGAGTATGGGGCAGTGCCAGTCCTTTGAAGATGCCAGCCACATCTCCATCTGAGTCCAGAGCCCTCTCAGCTGCTCCTAACCTATTGGCACTTCTGCCTCTCCTACACATCCCCTGACTCCCTCCCATGACCTAAGCAAGGTCTAGTTAGCATCCCCATGCTAGTTACCGTCTCCATACCCTAAGCAAGGTCTAGTTAGTATACCCATGACCTAAGCAAGGTCTAGTTAGTATCCCCATGACCTAAGCAAGGTCTAGTTAGTATCCCCATGACCTAAGCAAGGTCTAGTTACCATCCCAGGTTGTCTCTCATTCTTTGTCTTCATAGAATAGGTCAGAAGTTACATGTCTACATTTGTAACTAACTCTTCATATTTTTTTGTTTTGTTTTTTCGAGACAGGGTTTCTCTGTATAGTTTTGGTGCCTGTCCTGGATCTCACTCTGTAGACCAGGCTGGCCTCGAACTCACAGAGATCCGCCTGGCTCTGCCTCCCGAGTGCTGGGATTAAAAGCGTGCGCCACCACTGCCTAGCCTCTAACTCTTCATTTTATACAGCACTTGGAAAATTTGGTTCACCATGTTCAGGTATCTGTGCAAATAATATTTAATCAGAAAATATTATACTGAATAATAAACATATATTTCTTATAATAGCTGCCAAAAAGTTGAGAAAAATCTTCCAATCACCTCTGTTGGGCTTGGTCATGATGCTTTTTTGTTTGTTTGTTTGTCTATGGCCTCTCAATCTGCGCTGAATAGACATTAAAATAAGTTTACATATAAACGTTCTCCAATGTTAATTGTTCATGGATATAGAACAATGCATCAAATGCCTCTCTTCTTGGAAGTTAATATTGAACTAAGAGGTGTAACATTTTGAAGTCTTATCACAGGTTTGCTTTTGCTGTTACAGCTCTCCCTATGGCCAGAAGTTGTTTATTGCTGTATTATTATTATTTTCCAAGGGACACTGCTTATCCTTTATGCTCATGTACTTTTTGTAGAAGAAAGCAAGCATGCTTTTGTAATGTATACATTTTCCTCTTCATTCAATTATTTATTACTTACCGTGACTTTTTCCTTAGCCTAAGTGCAGGTTTCTTATACAAGCTCTGACACTGATCTCTTTGTCAGTGACTGTCATGTATTTTACAGTCTGAATTAACTAATATCCTCCAAGGACTGTGACTAACACATGGCATTTTGTGCAGATAGCAGCTTTGAAAAGGGCCTGGATCCTGTGAGTATATAACTGGGCTTGGTGAGCTATTTTTCTTATCTTGATTAAGGCAGCCCCTGATCACTGACAAAACTGATAAAAGCATTGTGATCTGGAGACCCCAATAAAGTCTCAGCCAAGAGAAGAGAAAATCACACAAAGCCTTTGATAGTATTAAAATGTTTGAAGTGACTGGCCTAATCTCACCCTCCAGGCCAACTGGTGGTCTCATACCAAAACACTGCTCTGGGAAAAGCAATCCACCTATCAGTCCTGAGGAGGGATCACTTGTCCTGACATCGCAGTGGCCATACATCAGCCAACCTATATTTAGCAAGGAAGCTGAGAGCTTCTCTTTCTTGGGAGAGTGAGCCTTTCTCACTGGTGTTCAAACTCACTTTTACTTTCTCCCAGGAAAGCAGTCCAAGCCAAAGCTGGAAGGAAGAGGCACCGTGGAGGCCACACCTGACAGGTGCACGGCCCCAGGAAGGTGCTTACAGACAGCCAGAATGCTCCAGGTCAGAGTCAGGAAAGAAGTCTACTCATGGAGAGAGGTCGAGATGGCAGGCCAGCTAAATGCATGTGGAACCACTCACGGCCATTCAAGGCCCCGCTTCTCTGTTGGCTCGACATGAACTCTTTCTCCCTGCTCTTCTGCAAGCACTTTGCCAGGGATGTGAACTTATCTTGTCCAAAAAGGGAAAGAGTCATGGAGGAAGTCAAAGAAAACATCAGTCTCTACAGAGTTCCTAGTGACAGGTGTGGTGCTCTGGGCCCATGCACACAAGGGCCCCATATCATCATGTCCTATATAGTGAGGTGAGGCATAGGAACAATGGGAAGCTGGTGTATCGGAACTCTTTCCCATCTCCCACTCAGGAGAGTTCAGTGCTCACCGCCCACCTTTTCTGCCTCTGGTGTGTGTTGAATCATTTGGAACAGTGGTCGAGGTGATAATTAGGTTCTGTCATTTATGAATACTCAGGTAATTATTTATAATTTCCCAGTGCAAACCCCTCAGCATGCTTAGCATCAGTTATTATATGGAATTGCCACACAAAGTAACTTCCTTAGAACCAGACAATGACTATGGCTGTTCTTTTCCCAAATGATCTACATAGTAATATCATGGTTTAGATGTAGACCTGGAAGGCATCAGCTGTCTGTTCTAAAATTCCAAGATTAACAAAGATCTCACCATTGGTGTAGTTTCAGGTGTATGTCAAACAGTTCCTCACCCACAGGCTTTGAGGAGTTACAGCACTGCCAATGCCTTCCTAAGGACCTCCTCCCTGTGTAAAGAGTACGTTTGTCTAGTAAGGACAAAATCATTCTCAAATTCTTTTAAATCAAATGCTAATATATTCTTCTTGGACAGGAGAAAAACGAGTAGATTGTTCTGTTTAAAATACGTGTCCTCCACAATCAATGGGCAGCATTAACGATTTAGTTTGGATTGCTGGCCTGCACGGAAGATGCTGGGAGACACACTGGCCTTTGTGCTGGGATATTCTCTTAAAGCTCTACAGGATTTTCTTTGCAACTACCTGAGCTGGCATCTGAGAGAAGGAAGGAAGGGGATGGATGAGTATAAAAGTGAGAAAGGAAGGATGGAGACAGAGGGGGAATTTATCACACCTCTGATGATTCCTAAGGAATGAATCTTTCCAAAGAAAGCTGATAACTGTATATGAAATTACTTTAACATCTATAGCATTATTGTAGTGCAGAAATGGCCAATCTATGGATTTACATCACACTGGAAAGACAGGTGTCTGTGTATTCTCAAATATTGTTTATGAGATGGGAAGAAAGCCAGAAAGCTACAATAGCGATTTTTAAGTTATTTTCAGATGGGCATGCCTAGAATTTTTATAAAGCACTGCTTCAAGGAGCCAAGGAAACCTTATTCACTGTGAATTAGTTTGCCTGGTGCAAGATAGGAGCAGTGAATTAGCAGAAGGGTTTCTGCAGATGCGTTTCACTGTGTAATAGAAAAGCCAGAATGTGATCTCTCCAGGCTATTATTAGATTTGTGGGCCTCTCCTCTGTTGTCAATAGTTATGTAGATTATCTTCAAGCTATGGATACTCCACTATGTTAGAATATGATCAAATTAATGTTGGTGTCAGTAGACCAGTCCTGGGGATACATTGTTCAGACTAAACTGTCTTAAAATGTGATAATAACAATTGCTAACTATAGCTGGACCAAATTAGGAGGTTGGTTATCAGCCAGCTGCCTTCTTCCTGGTTCATTCCCTGGCTTTCACCAAACTTCAAGGCTAGCTGGCTGCTGGCAGTTCTTCATGGCTCTCATCCATCCGCTGGGGCTTTTGTGGAGTCTAAAGAGTGTTAAAAATCAATGAGCCATCATCTGCTGTGTAGGAAGATGTTATACGTATTTGTTTCAAATAGGGCATGCTTCTTGTTTCAGCAGATGTTTCTAGCTTAGGAAATGACTTTGTGGGATCAAATTCATCTTTGCACATCCAGTTCTATTAAATTGTGCTATCATCAACCTACTTCTTGGATCATGTGCAACAAAGAGACACACCTATATTTAATTTAGGTATTTATTGGTACCCATCAAATATGCCAATAGTGTAATAATCAACTGATAGAGAAAGCTGTGCATAAGCACACATACTTTATATGCATAAAACTGTATATATATTTATGATAATTAAGGTAGTTACTGCTTGATTAAAACTTAAACCCACCTATCCAAAGTTAATTATAATTTCACTTTACAAAACTGGTTTCTAGGAATTATATACTAAGACAGGATGTAAAAATGAGTGTGCATTCATTTATGTTCTTTCATTTATTGTATGTCAGCTCTGTAGCAGAGTGAGTGGTTGTAGACACTTGAATGTCATGGTGCAAACAGAATTCCTGCTTACATGAAGCTGACCTCAAATTGGGGAGGATGGCCCATCAACAAATAACTAAGTGAATTTTTCATACATATTGAGGTAATGTTGAGTGTGAAAACTCGGTCAACAACAACCAAAACAAAAATGCAAACATGAAACAGATCAAAAGGACAATTATATATTGTGTAAAAAATAAACTGCTTGAGGAAATGCAGTTGTACTGCATGGTAACCTGGTAGATTGAGGGGCCCCACCACAGAATGTTGAGAGGAACAGTGGAGAGGTAGTGAGAACAGCGGGTACCAATGCAGAGTGAAGGTGCCTCGCTGGGTGTAAGGAGGCTGTGTGGCCAGATCAGGTTAGGAGACAGGCAAAGTGTGTGTAACGAATGTGAGAGGAGCTATCAGAGGACACCAGACATACCAGTGACCGGATCTGATTGGTTTCGTGAATACTGTTCTGGCCTCCAGTGGAGACACGGCTTGGGAGGACAGAAATGGAAGTGGAGGAAACAGTTCTGAGGTTCCACATAAAAGAGGATGCTGCCTTTAATTAGGTTGTATCTGTTTGGAGGTGGTGGAAAGTAGAGTGATTGGCTAGATTCTTGAGATAGAACTCACAATCTATGTCTGTGGAAATGAAGGTGTTAAGGATGATGCACAGGAATTTATCTTGAGCACGTGGTTGTGAATGGGACTGTTTTATTAAGATGGAGACATCTAGGCAGGAGCAGGTTTGAGAAAAATAATGAGTCTGTACTTTGAACATATTAACTTGAAGACGATGATGCCGGTGACTATGATAGTTTTCTGTACAAATCTGGAAATTTTAAAGCTTGAATTGCAGCTTCATGTGTTGATATAGGTCTGCCATCCCAGGAAAACTCAGAGGCATCTCAAGCTGCCTAATGAGTTACAGGCCAGCCTGGGCTGCACAGTGAGACCCTATCTCAAAACCAAAATCAACTAACCAAGCAATAATACTGTGCAGGAGGAGTCTGTGGGAGTATACAGCAGGTGACAACTAGTATTTAACAGTTTGACTCACCAGACCCACCTGATGGGGAGCTCCACCTGGTAAGGCTGTGGGGTCACTGGCTGTAAATGACTAGTTATTTCTGTCTGTAATTTTTCTCATGTGCCACTTTATTTCTTCCCTAACAACAGCTATGGGTATTTTCTGCACTGCTGTGTGTTTATCTTGTAGAAATATTCAATCTTTGGGCACACTTATAGCTGTGGATGGTCAGGAGGATGATTTCTGTTTAAGCTGTATAATTCTGATGAATAGAAATAATATTAGAATATTTTTCATAACTGACACAGGAAATTAACAGTCACAAAGACAGCTAATTTTAGATTTCAGAACAAATTCAAAACAGACTAGCTTTCCCTGCAGAGAATATACAAACGTAAGTTCCAGGTGTTTATTACTGAATCAAGGTCAGACTTAAAGCAACTTTGGCAGACATAACCCCCTGCAGTAATTCTTTTTCTGCACATACCTCAGCCACGCTAGTTTCAGCCAACAGTCATTGTTAAGTCCTGAATTCCAATGTCATTCTCTGTGTGGGAATGCTAATCACTCAGGCTACATGCTTGGCCGAGCATTACTCACTGGCTGGTCAGTGTGACCTTCTTAGCCTGAGAAAAACTGTGTGACTTATTATGTGTTATGAGAATGGGTCAGACCCTGAAAATGTAACATATAATTGTCCAGAGTTTGACTATGAGAGGAGGAGGAAGAGTGAGAGAGTATGTGAGTGAATGATGTAGAAGTGTGTGTGTGTGTGTGTGTGTGTGTGTGTGTGTGTGTGAGAGAGAGAGAGAGAGAGAGAGAGAGAGAGAGAGAGAGAGAGAGAGCGAGCTATGTGAAGGAGCTGCTGCTATGTAGAGGAGCTGTGTAAAGAGCTAGCTGTGAGTGTGTGTTAGAGTGTTGGTATGGGTGTACAGAGAGAGTTGAGGAAAGAGAATGAGTAACTGGGCAGGATGGAGAACAAGAGAGATTTTTCAGAAAGATTCTGAGATGTATGTATGTAAAGATATATAGCTGTATGTAAAGAGATGTAGCTGTGTGGAGACAGATTTTCAGAGCAAGATTTTTCAAGATGATGTAAAAGAGAAAGTTACCATCAAAAATCATGTGTGTTTCCTTATTTTTTACTCTCAGATAGAAAAGGCCTAGCCCTCAGATAGATAAGAATTTTTCCTAAGCCTTGTTGTATTCATGGATTTTTTTGCATACCCTGGTGATTGGACCCCTAGTTACCAATAATACTGGAAATATAGACTAGTATAAATGAGTTTAGATACTTAAGTCTTCACAGACTAGTTGATGCTGACCATTAATGAGAGGGTAGAATCACCTAGGAGACCAGGGTCTGGGCCTGTCTGAGGGAGTTTCTAGATAGGGGTAATTATGATGGGAAGACCTACCTTAAAAGGGAGCGGTGCTATGCCATAGGTTGGTGTCCTAGGTTTATGTAAAAAGGAGAAAGTGAGCTGAGCCCAGTGCTCATCACATTTTGCTTTCTGACTGGATGAGGGCTGACCAGCTGCCTCATGCTCTTCACCGTGACTTCCCAGCCATGATTGTCTGTATTGGACTTTCAAAGTGTGAGCCAAAGTAAACTGTTCCTAATGTTGCTTTTGTTAAGTACTTTGTAATGATAATGAAAAAAATAAATAATGTACCTGGGCATTGTACAAAACCATCTAAGCAGTGAGGAGAGACAGAAAGAGAAAAAGGCTTGTGAACTGGACCTCCCAGAACACAGAGGCCAGCCGAAGATCCAGGCTACAGCACTACAGAGGATTAGCCAGGGCACAGTAGGAACCCACTGTCAGACCTATGCTGCTGGGAGCGTTCTGCTCATGTATAGGTGGATCTCTGTGATTTCGAGGCCAGCCTGGGCTGCAGAATGAGTTCCAGGAAAGGCGCAAAGCTACACACAGAGAAACCCTGTCTCAAAAAACCAAAAAAAAAAAAAAAAAAAAAAAACCAAAAAAAACTAAGTGGATTTTAATGAGCCTAAACAAGGGTGGAGGAATGGCTCAGTGGTTAAGAGCATTTGCTGTTCTTGCAGAGGACCCAGATTTGGTTCCTAGCACCCATACAGTAGCTTACAATGATTTATAACTCCAGTTTCAGGTTCTGACCTCCATAGGTACTGCACACACATGGTACACAGACATGCAAACAAAACACTCATGAAATAAAAGAAAGAATAACTCTATGATACTGACATCCTAAGCCAGGCCTGATGGTGCTGGCATATAATCTCAACTATTCAGAAGGTTGAAACAAGATGATTCTAGTTGGAAGCCTGACTGGGCTACACAACCTAGACAACTTAACAAGACTCTGTATAAAAAGTGAAAAGAAAGGCTGGAGTTGAGCTCTGTGGTAGAGCACCTGCTTAGAATGCATGTGGCACCTGGGTTCAATGTCCAGTAAAAGAAGCTAGAGTTCTACTTCAAGGGATAAGTGTAAGTTAGGATGTGAAGTGCAATGTTGGGTGTTTTTAAACATGAAATAATTTTCCTGTTTTTTTCTCATTAATAAAAAATGTTCTAATGAGATTTTGATGGTCCTTTGAAGATATTTATAACTTTAGTCAGTTCATGTATTTATCAGACATAAATTTCAGACCAGTTAGCTATTCTTCATCAAAGTGGGAGGGGTAGTCAATGGATTAAATACTTTTCCCACCAATGTCTGGTTTTCCATTTTAATGATTCTCTATGCAAAATCCTCAAATAAGAACCCACACCAATCCAGAACATAGTAAGTTCTGTGGTGATGCTGCCCAATACTTGCCATCTGTGAAGTGCCCTGTGTCTGTCTCCAGTCTCTATTTACCTTCATACATGGTCAGCTATGAGAAATGGGACCCGTGCTTGCTTTGGATTTCAATTGTAAAGCTTCCCACTTCTCCTTCCAAGGAAATATGTTTTATGCATTAATTCTACAGTTCTTATGATGGTTTTTTTTTTTACAGACAAGTTGATCTGAATGTAGTGATTTTTGAAAATTTCATATTTCAGTTGAAGCATGCCCACCTAAAACATAGCGCCTTAAATAAAAATAAAGATGAGAGGCGTCTGTTCCATCATATGTTTCAATCCCTCTTATTCTGCAATCATTTCATGCTCAGTTCTCAGTGGTCCCAGTGCTAAGGTTCTTGTGGCTTGAGCGTAGAGTTCTGTTCACACCAATATGTGGGGCTGTGCACATCCAGCCACACTGTAGAGTGACTTTCACAACAGGACATGGAAGTCACCTTACTGTATAACTCATTTTCTTTTAAATACAAACTATTTGTTGTTGTCATCATTATTTTTGCTTTGTTTCAGTGTCTTTCCATGTTGACAAGGTTGGCCTTGTATTCCTGGCTTCAAGATCCCATTATCTCAACATTCTGAATTGCTGGGATGCAGGTGTGTGCCACCATACCCAAGTGAGCTGCCTGCTTTTTGTTTTTGTTTTGTTTTGTTGTTTTTCAAAACAGAGTCTCTCTACATTTGAAACAGAGTTTCTGTCCTGAAACGCACCATGCTGGCCTGTGAGATCTGACTGACTCTGCCTCCTGAGTACTGGGATTAAAGGCCTGCACCACCAAGTCCTGCAAAAGTTTGTTTGTGTAGATGAGTCCTTTGTCTGCATGTATACCCACACACCAGAAGAGGGCATCAGATCCCATTATAAATGACTGTGAGCCAACATGTGGTTGCTGGGAATTGAACTCAGAACCTCTAAACAGAGTAGCCGTGCTCTTAACCACTGAGCCATCTCTCTGGCCTCTTCCTACTTTTCAAGTACAACTCTCTCATCCTTTTTAGACTCCAGGACTGTTTGGATCCATGCTTCAGATTTCTATAGAGAAGCACAATCTTGGCCCTTTCTGTTTAGAATGTGCTCTTGGTCTCTCCTCTGTGTGAACACTAGCATGTTAAGGGAACTTTCATCACCAGTGAATATGTAACTCACATAATTTTGACTCTGTATGTAATTCAGGGGATAAGAATGGTAGAAGTGGTAATTTCATTCTGTTGCTGTGATAACACATTCTGACAAGAAGCAGACTGGGAAGGAAAGGGCTTATTTCATCTTCTACTTTCAGATTACAGCCCAACATTGCAGGAAGTCAGGGCAGGGAGTCAAGGCAGGAACCTGAAGACAAGAATGATGTGGGAATGCAGCTTGCTGTCTTAATTCCTCCTTCATGCTTGACTAGCCTTGTTATATAGTCTAGGACTACATACCAAGGGAATGAAGTCACCCATAGTGGGCTGGACCTTCCTGTATCAGTGAAAACAAGACGGGCCAGTCTGGTCACCACAACCTGAGAAGGGTTGATCCGCCCTTCTCAGGTTATTCTAGGCTGTGTCAAGTTGACAGTTAAAGCAAACTAGATCAAAGTCCAATATTTTTCCTACCATGCTTTCCAAGGTGAAGGGAATAAGATGAATTGATGTAAAAGGCAGACATTAGTCCTTTATGCTTTCATGTGGAGGTCAAGTACAAAGTGAAAAATCAATGCTACAGTTTCATAACACAGGGCTCACATATTTGAACCATTTCTAAACCAAAACTGAAATGTTTGTGGGTTTTAGATTTATTGATCATTTACAGAGTCGGTTACATTAAAACTGTAATTGGGTATGTTTTGGGTTTTAAAAAACCATAGTTTTCAGGAATTGGGTTCTTATAGGTGTAGGGAGAGTCAGAGAACTGAGTGTGAGGAGTCTTATACTAGATAATATAAATAGAAAAAATACAATGGTTTGGTTTACTACATTAAGTAGATGAAACCTCATATTTTCAAAATGTTTCTTAGTTAAAAATGAGCAAAACAGTCAATGGCTAAAGAGCATACATGTAAAGATAAACTACTGGAAGCTGATTTTTATTAGAGAACTCGTACCAGCTATGTGACTAATGATCTGCATGAAAACAAGATGTGTGTGCAGGCATACTGTGGTGCCTGAGTGATGTAAAGCAAAGGGCAACACTGAGTTTTCTGGCTGTCCCTCTCTTGCCTGGATAGGAGACTTGTGGCACAAGAGGAAGGGCCATTACGCAGAGATGCTTGCTTGGACAAGGCAAGGGCATGGAAATTATTGTTGGTTCTGCTTGGCCTTCCTGGTAAGGAGCTCTGTTTCCCATGGGAGGGGACAAGCCAGAATGATAGGACTCTCCTTGGTCCGATCATCTCAGTGTCTCCATCTCAAGACAGTTCTTTGCTTTCTCTCTCCACATAATCTTTTCAAACTTTACCCCATAATTTCTTCCAAGCATTAGCTGGATCCACTTGCTAAATTCCTAGGGACTGTTTTCACTCTTAACACAGGAACACACGATGGAAGGAGCAGCCTGTTACTCAGCAGGTGTGAACAGTGGAGCCCTCACCTTGGTGAACCTCTCAGGCCTCAATACCCGGGGTGTCTGTCTCTGAGCATTTGAGAGACCATAACCCCCAAATTTCTCACGATAAACCTTGGTTCTTTCTCACCAAGTTCTTTCAAATTGGCCCAGTTTTCCTGACTTTATTCTATTTCCTGTAGGTCCACCACTTCCATGTATCAGAATCCCCTAGGAATCAGTGCTTCCCACTGTGTGTGTGTGTGTGTGTGTGTGTGTGTGTGTGTGTGTGTGTACCAGTGTATTTGTGTATTTGTATGTGTATCTGTGCATGCATGTGTACCTGTGTGTATGTGTGTGCACCTGTGTATGTGTGTTTACCTGTGTGTGTGTATGTGTGTGTACCTATGTGTATGTATTTGTGCATGTGTGTGTGTGTTGGGGGTTGTATGTATGGGTGTGCAGGTGTTTACTTTTCCTAAACATATATCTCTTAAGCATGATTATGAATTGTATGTGCATCTCTGTATTTAATCTTAATTTATGCATGCTAATCTAGATAGATCCGTTTGTACAGATCCTTGTTTAGTTGCCTCAGGTC